>QRFJ01004880.1:0-30399 GCA_006176705.1 Cocos nucifera
ACTTCACTCTAGCACTCAAGCTCATTCCAAGTTCACAAACATCCCCCGAAGGGCCGATATCACCGCGAGCTTTGATAATGATCTTGACATACTTGCCCATCACACATTTTAGCCTTGAATAGTCACTTAGTGATTTGATATTTTGGCGCGTGGACTCTGTTCACAACATCTTCTTATAGGTGAGCCAACATTTGATGATAGTCCTATATCTTCATGTTGGTGCTGAAAGTCATCAAACATCGAGCCCAACATATAATATCTGGCCTTATTTATCTCGTCCGTCCACCTTATCAAGAGATGCTCTCTTTTCAGTGACGAACGAGCTGGTAAGGTGGGGGGGTCTGATCAATACATGAGTTAACTTCTCAAAACCAAAAACAATTTTGAAAGTTTTAGCAGCTACATCCTTTAAATGAGGTCCGATCAGTCTTATGGTGTTCAGGATACGTGCTAGTGAGTTGGACACAGACATTTTTCTGTAGAGAGTCAAAGTTTCTAGTTAGATATTATAATTAAGACTTGACCAATTTGTTTAAAGATTTATTTTTAAATAAATTAGCTCCCAATATTTTCTCGGATCCCTACACTCCCTCTGTAGAGATGCAAAAATCTTCGTGATTATAGATTTCTAATGGGTGGTGCAGTCTCACTTACTGACTCATCACCTCCGTAACAGTTATTGGTGATAGGTTAGCCAATGAGTGGACAACTCTTGTCCAATGATTCTCTAATTATGGTGCACCCAAACTTGGTCTCTAATTCATAAATCTCACCGTGTCCGAAATATTGACCACTCCTTAGTTAAGTCAGACCCACTATTTGCATAGATTGGATTCTTAATTGGGTCTCTCACTATATCCAAAATATTGAGCCCAATTTTTCCTCCAGCCCATAGCATCCAATGCCTAATAGACATAGTTGCATCTTCCCGGTGCAGCTGAACCACTATGACCAACCAAAAATAATCAACCCGGAGAAAGGCCCGCATATCTATAATAGTGGAAGACCTCATGCTTAATCTTTTCTTAGGAAGATTTGATTTACGTCTCTTTAAACTTGACTTATAATAGCCATAACAATTATGACTAACCTAGTGGCATGGGTTAGCTTGGATTGTTAACCACCTTAGATCAGGATTGGGTTGACAAATATGGCTAGGTAAGTGAGACCAGTGGAAGGGATATGTCATTAACTCGACAAGAATGCATTCGAGTCAAGTATCTTCCAATTAAAAATTAGTCGGTCGTATTTGCCAGACTTACCTTAGACACTAAATTGTTGAGCCAGAACCAATCAGATTAGCCTACAATCCAGACGCTAACCACTAAGCCTAATTAGGTCTTAGCTTGATCAATCAATCATGTGATTCGATCTTGACCTAGACTTAATCCTATTAGGCTAGTTAATTTAAGCACTCTTGATCCCATCTAACCAACTCTTAATTTGGTTTGATCAACCGCTAGACCTAATTGAGCTACCCAAGCCCGAACCCAATTTTATGAATATGTCTTAAGTCTAAAAATTCTTAATTTTTAGACTTAACATATTTCATAGTCTTAGTTCTTAATTAAGTTTAGGGTTCACAAATAAAATATGTAAATAAAATCCTAGGATTTCAGGATCTAAGATTTTGCAGAAAATAAGTTTTAGATTTTTAATTAAGGACGAACGTGTAGAACCCCTACACATCATAAGAACACCCCATCGAATGGAAGGAGAGGGCATTTAAATCCTACTTTGTTCTTGTGACCAGACGGCCAAAGGGAACGACTTAATCAGAAATATGAAAACAATAAAACTAGTTAGATCTACATCATATATCTCATATATAAGATTGATCTAACTTTAAACATGTTTTGCATACATCTTCATGTATCATATCATGCATGTTTTAGATCTAAATTATCTCATAATCATCTAAAAAATTAAATTTAAATTGATCATATTAAAATAAATTCTATTCTAGATAATTATGTAGAACTATTCTACAATTAGTCTAAACATGCATTCATCATATCTCATATGAACAAAAATTAAATATATTTCTATCTTCAAATCTTGTTATTAAATATTTATAACATATAAAAATATAAATAAATAGATCCATATAATATAACTAATCAAATTAAATTATTTATCATTGCAAGACTATACATAGAAAAATTCTATTCTACAACTAGTCATGCATCTTGTACAACTTAGATCTAAATTATTTAATTTTTAATTTTTTTGATTTTAGATCCAATCACATCTCATATGATCTCTAAAATTATCTAATTATTAGATCAAAATAAATTAAAATTATATCTAATGCAACTTGGCTCTGATACCAGTTGAAGGAAAAACCTAGTTTTTCAGATCAGGTTCGTTCAGATCTGATTGGATTAAGAGAGATATTTCAAAAATTTTTCTCTTAGATCTAGATCAGATCTGAGACTTTTCAAATTTGATATTATTAATCTAATAAAATAAAAATAAATAAAAATTAAAGATAAATTAAATCTAAGTTAATTTTATCTTATAGTGGGTAATCTGATTACCTAGCAATGATCCCGATGTCTTCCTATGGTTCTGGGTCTAGCCATGCAAGTGCCTGGCCTCTATTAATATCCACTCAAATAGGATCTAGAGATCTTCTCCTTCTTTATCATTTCTCCAAATATCAGATATAGATCTGATTTGAAAAATCTTCAAAACTTTTTTTGAAGATCGGGTGTCGTCTCTCGCAGCAGTGCTGCCTTCTTCCTTTCTCGTCATCTTTCTCTTGCTTGGATCACACCAAACTGAAGCCCAAAACCTTTTGGGCATGGAGAGGAGAGAGAGAATCAGATGTAAGTGTGGAGAGGGAGGGAGAGGGGATGTATGGCATGGGCAAAGGGCAAGAGCTCTAAATCCTAGGCGTAGACTGAAGGGAAAATCCTGATTTTTTGGGTCAGGTTCATTCAAATCTAATTGGTTCGAGAGAGATATTTCAAAAATTTCTCTATTGAATCTATATCGGATCTGATATATTTTAGATTTAATTTTATAGATCTAATAAAATAAAATAAAAATAATTAAATCTGATTTAATTTTATACCTTGTTGTTGGGTAATCGGATTATCCTATGATGATCCTATTGATTGCCTGAGATTTTGGATCTAGCCACTCAAGTGCCTGGCCTCTACCGGTATACATTTAGATTGGATCTATAGATCCTCTCCTTCTTTATCACCTCTCCAAATATCAAATCTAGATCTGATTTGAAAAATCTTCAAAACTCCTTTCGAAGATCTGCAGTCGTCTCTGCAGTAGTGCTGCCTTCTTCCTTTCTTATCACCTTTTTCTTGTTTGGATCACACCAAACTAGAGCCAAAAAATTCCTTAGGCATGGAGAGGAGAGAGAGGACCAAAAGATGACATGTAGGAGGGAGAGGAGCAGCCTTAGGGCATGAGCAAAGAGAGAACTCTATCAAAGTTAGGCGCAGATAGGGTTTATATAGATCCTGCTGCGCTATATAGTGCCACATCATCCCGACCAATCACGTTGCTTCATGCAACTAGATCTAAATCAGATTAGTGGGATGACATCACTTGATCCAACTAGATGAGAGCTCCCTCAATTCATCCTTAGATGGTGCTTAAGACTGATCAAGGTCTTTTCTTAGGCGCCACCTAAGTAGAATCCAAGAAGCAACCTGGAGTCCCATCCGTATGGGACTCTAGGCGTCCCTATCCATGGGCGCACATCGAGGCGTGTGCCCCCTCCTTTCCAATTTCTAGTAAGGGGACAAGCCCCTATCTGCTCTCCTATGGGTGCATGATACATGGGCAGATGTCTAAGTGTCAAAGGTTAACGTTTGACCAAAGTTAAAAGACAAGAATTAGTAGATGACAAATTGGTAGGTATTGTCTCCAATTTATCTCATAAATTAAGATAACCCATTTCTAACCTGGACAAGCTCTAGTCAGACTAAGTAAAGGTTCTTGAGTGAGCACAAGTACATTTGGCTTAGTTGAGACAACTTTTAATGATAATAGAAAGAGAACATTAGGCTCAATCGTGTGCTAGCATGATTTTCTTGAACCTAATTGAATCTTATTCAAATCAATTAAGCTAGGTTAGTCTAATTGATGATATCCAGATCTAAACCCTTATTTGTGAGACCCAGTTAGGTTCAGTTATGTATGGTAATGGGATATGTCCTGATCTCTATCATCGTCATCATCGAAACACCTTTCGATGGATCAGAACTCTTCTAATTTAGATAGCTAGAATGATCGATCATCTAAATCATTCTAATTGCTCCCAAAATCTACCAATGATACCTAGCAGTATATGGAGGCAACCCATCAAAACTAAAAATAAACCTCTCGGACTCCCGTCAACATATCCATCTATACTATACGATTTTCAAAAAAAAGTTTATGATGCGTGACTATAGCAATCAATCACTTTGGCTCAGATTGACTTTAGGTGGACTGTGCGCCTAAAGGGTGGCTAGACTTTTTTTTTACTGAGTCACTTTTTCAAAAAGGTCTTTTCACTGTGTGATTAAGTTCTTCTATCTTGAGCCCCGATCAGATTAGGGTTAAGGTGAACTCGTCAAACCTTGATTTCTGTCATATGATTTAACCATTGGATTCAAGTCCGATGTGAAAATCTTAATAGAAACTCTTTCTATTATTTCACTCTGCCATGGCCATGGGCTTAAGAACTTGAATCTCATGATCATCATAGGACTGCTCCTCATCCACCGAGGTAGATAGATTCCATCTTGGTGCAACCCAATTCCTACAATAAACATGCTATAGCCAACAAACACCTTAGGGTTCCGAATGGCTAGGAGATCGAGTCATGGTATAGTCTGAAGGGAAATCCTGATTTCCCGATCCAGGTTCGTCCAGATCTGATTAGATCAAGAGATATATTTCAAAATTTTTCATTGATCCCAATTAGATCTTGATATGTTTCAGATCTGATTCTTATTATTTTAATAAATAAAATAAAATAAGATAAATTAAATCAAATTTAATTTACCTGATTTGGGTAATCCTATTACCCTGTAGATGATCCTGATTGCAGTGGAAGGTTCTGGATCTAGCCATGCAAGCGCCTGGCCTCTACCGGTATCCACTCGAGTTGGATCTGGAGATCCTCTTCTTATCTATCACACCTCCAAAAATCAGATCTGGATCTGATCTGGAGGATCTTCAAAACTCTTTTGAAGATCTGCAGTTGTCCTTTTGCAGCAGCGCAACCTTCTTGCTTTTGATCGCCTTTCCTTGATCTGATACCAAACCTAAATCCAAAAACACTTTTGGACGTGGAGAGAAGGGGAGAAGAGACTATGGGTGGAGAAGGAGGGGAGAGGTGCGTGTCTAATTTTTGAATTAGGGTTGGGGCAGGGTCTTATTTGTACCTTTGATTCCAACTCTCTTCCTCTCAAACCTCAAAACCCTTTGTGAAATCAGATTAAATCTGATTGGTTGGAATAGAGACCCCTGGATTCCTCCTTAGAGGGTGCCTAAGACCATCAACTGGATTTAGTAGAACTATTGGAATCCAAAGGGAGGTGGAGTCTTGTCCAACAAGGACTCCTTAGGCGCCTCCTACTTGGGCTCACGCCACCCTTGGCGTGCGCCCTTCTCCTTGCCAGGTTCTGGCACGGGGACAGGCACCCACCAGCTCTCCAATAGGTGCATGACAAGTGGTCAAAAGTCAAAGGGTGAATGGTCAACGTTTGACCAGTCAAAGGTAGACTTTGCCAAGTCAAAGAACAAGAAATGGCAGGTGACCAAAAATGCAGTAATGTCTTACAAATAAGACAACCTATTCTGACTTGACAACTCCAGTCAGACCATATGGAAGGCCTCTGATCGAGCCACAAAAATTTGGCTCAGTAGGACAACTTATTTGTGATAGTAAAAGAAGAACGTTAGGTTCAATCGAGTGCTAGCACGATTTCCTTGAACCTAATTGAATCTCATTCAGATCAATTGAACTAGATCAGTTCAATTGATGATCACCAGATTCAAACCCTTGTTTGTGTGAACCAGTTAGGTTCAGTTCTGTATGGTAATGGGATATGTCATGATCTCTATCATAGACATCATCGAAACTCCTTTCGATGGATCAGAACTCTTCTGATTCAACAGCTAGAATGATCGTCATCTAAATCATTCTAATTGCTCCCAAAATCCACCAGTGACACCTAGCAGTATATGGTGGAACCCATCAGAGCTGAATGCGAACTCTTGGTGCAGCTACCTGTGATTCAGTTCTTCTATCTTGAGCCCGATCAGATTAGGGTTTAAGGTGAACTCGTCAACTAGTCTCTGTCATATGATGTAATCATTTGATTCGAGTCCAATGTGAATCTAATAGAAACTCTTTCTATTATTCACTCTACGTGGCCATGGATTTCTGGACTTGATTCTCCATCTCATAGGTCCTCTCTACCACCGGGTAGAGATATCTTGATGCAATCCAGTTCCTACATGAAATGCTATAGCCAACATACATCAGGGTTCCATTGGCTAGGAGACCGAGTATGTGTGTAGTCAAACTAAATACCCTCAGGTGAACTGCTGTGTATCTCAGGTCAAAGAACCATGACACACTACTGCAAGATCGAGTCAGTCATTGACGAGAAGTAGACTGCCTATGACTTCTGCAGGTCAGTTGTTTCTCTAACGTACCTGTACTCTCGCTGGTGTCTCCACACCGTAGATCAAGACCATCTACTAAGAGATCGATTCGTCACCAACTTCCAATCATCACCATCCTCGTGATGTGCTTGGTCGGGAGCTTGTTTGAGTTAATATGATTTAGTCTTAATTTTATCTTGAAAATATGAATTATCTTACTTAACTCAAAGGAGTATCACGACATAAATACACAGGTGTAAAAATAACCTTTCATTAATTAAGTCAAATTATAATTTTGCCCCTAGAGTGTATTACAAGTGTCGCCAATTCTGGCTTCTAGGCACATATATAACATAGTCAAACTATAACACTCTCAAGGTGACTACCAAGCTTCTCAAGTTAAAGAACCAAAACATCACTACAGCTTTGAGTCAATCATCGACTGGAAGGTAGGACTTCCTTATGACTGCTCGAGATGGTTCACGCTCAGTGCCATTCGTTCTCTAAGAGTACCTGTACCTCACTTAGTATCTCTACACCTAGACTTAGATCATCTACTATAAAAGGATTGTATACCAACCTTTGGATCTCCCTTCCCATATGATCCTACGATCGGAGGGTTTATGAGTTAAAACGAAAATTCATGTCTTAAGTTTTAACTTTTGAAATATGAATTATCATTACCATTAACTCAAGGGATGTATCACAGACACTAAGTACACATTTATGATAGAAAATAACCCATTTTATTATTTAAAATTAAAATTATAATTTTGCTTCTAGAAGTGTATTATAAGTGTCAGCCAATTCTGGCTTCTAGGAAACACATATTTAGCAAACTCCCACTTGACCTAAAGCCAATTAGCTATAAATCTAAGTCCCATCTTTTCAAGATGGACTTCAATTTTCTATTGGCCCAACGGCTTTATAAGTGGGTTTACCACATTATCTGTGGAGTCGACTCTCTTGACCTTGACATAACCCTTCTCGAGGTAATCGCTGATGAGGTGGTATCGCCGCTCGATGTGCTTGGATTTCTGGTGAGACCTTGGCTCCTTAGCTAATGCTATGGTGCTATTATTGTCGTGGTATAGAGGAATGGCATCTGATGGCATCACTTCGATCTCTGTGGTAAACTTTTTGTACCAGAATACCTCCTTCACAGCTTCTGACGTAGTGATGTATTCTGCCTCCATGGTGGAATCTGCTATCACTGTCTGCTTGAAATTTTTTCAGTTGACAGCACCACCATTACATACAAATAGACTTTTAGATGTTGACTTTTGATCATCTACATCGGACATAAAGTCCGAGTCTGTATATTTCTGGACTTGGAGTTCTCCATTACCAAAGACGAACAACATATCCTTAGTTTTTCTCAAGTACTTAAGGATACATTTCACAGAAGTCTAGTGTTCTTCACCTGGATTCGACTGATATCTGCTCGTGACACTCATAGCATGGGCTATATCAGGTCGTGTACATAACATGGAATACATGAGGCTTTCTATTGCTGAAGCATAAGGGATCTTGCTCATGCGTTCTATTTCCTCAGGTGTGCTAGGGCACATCTTCTTGGAAAGATGAATGCCATATCTGAAGGGTACTAATACCCTCTTAGAGTTTTCCATGCTAAACCTCTTTAGCACTTTTTCTATGTACATCTTCTGTGAAAGTCCTAGCATCCTATTCGGTCTATCTCTATAGACCTTAATTCTCAGAATAAAGGATGCTTCTCCTAAGTCTTTCATGGAGAATTCTTTGGATAACCATATTTTAACTATGGTCAACATGGAAATATCATTCCCAATAAGGAGGATACCTATCGTTTGGACTATCCCTAGATCATTTCATGGCATTCACATTTTGCTCAATATTAAAAATAGATACATCAATATGTAACTGATAAAGACCGTTAATAAGAAAATTACTTGCAATTTTATTTCTATCATAAAGAATGTTACAATGGTCCTTAAGAAAACTAATTACATAGCCTTCTAGAGCTAGGCATGAAACAGAAATCAAATTTCTGCTTGCTGCAGGCACATAATAACAGTCTTTTAAAACTAAGTCTAAACCAGATGGTAGTCGAAGAGGGTATGTTTCCACCACCATAGCAGCAACTCTTGCTCCATTTCCAATGCGTAGGATCATCTCACCATCCCTCAGCCTCCTGCCATCCACAAGACCCAGCATGGAAGTGCACAAATGAGCACTAGAGTAAAAGTCAAGCACCCAACTGATGCAAAAAAAATCATAAAATTAGACTCAATAACTAGCATACCTCTAGAAGGACCTGCCTCCTTTTTATTCTTCAGGATGGCTAGGTAAGTAGGACAGTTCCGCTTCCAGTGGCCGTCATTGTTGCAATAGAAATACTTTCCTTTATCAGTGGCCTTCTTTAGCTCTACCTTTTTCTTCTTTCCTCCTTCCATCTTCTGCTTTTTCACAGACTTCTTCTTCTTTCCAAAAGACTTTCTCTTGAAAGAAATCCATTTCATAGCAAGCACCGAGCTTTTAGAACCTTTCATAGAAAGCTCAGCATTAATCAGCATATTCATAAGTTCGGCTAGGAAATTTTGAAGTTTATGCATATGGTAGTTCATGATGAACTGCCCATATGCATCAGTCAAGGATTGCAGAATTATATCATTCTATAGATCCAAGTTCAACTTTACTTCGAGCTTCTCAAGCTCTTCCAAATTTTTGATTATTATCAGACAATAATCTTGGACTGACTGCCCATCATGCATTTTAGCCTTGAAAAGTTGTTTAGTGACTTGATACTTGGCTACGCAACTCTGTTCACCAAACATCTCTTGTAAGTGAGCCAACATTTGGTGGGCAGTCCTGATATCTTCATGTTGGTGCTAAAGTTCATCAGACATCGAGCCCAACATGTAATATCTGGCCTTATTATCTTCATCTATTCACTTTTCAAGAGATGTTCTCTGTTCAGCGGATGGACAAGCTAGTAAGGTAGGAGGATCCTGATCTAATACATGAGTTAACTTCTCAAAATCCAAAATAATTTTAAAATTTTAGAGCCAATCCTTATAATTAAGTTCGGTCAGTCTATGGGTGTCCAGGATATGTGCTAGTGGATTGGATGCAGACATTTTTCTGTAGAGAGTCAAAGTTTCTAATTAGATATTGTAATTAAGACTTAACCAATTTATTTAGGGATTTTATTTTTTAAACAAATTAGCTCCCATTATTTTTTTGGATCCCTACACTTTCTCTGTAGAGATGCAAAAATCTTCATGATTAATGATTTCTAGTGGGTGGTGCGATCCCACCAACTAACTCATCACCTCACCTAACAATTATTGGTGATGGGTTAGCCAATGAGTGATCAACTCTTGTTTAATGATTCTTTAATCATGGTGCATCCAAACTTGGTCTCTAATTCATGAATCTCATCATGCTCGAAATATTGATCTACTCCTTAGTTAAGTCAGACCCACCATTTGCACAAATTGGATTCCTAATTGAGTATCTCACCGTATCCAAAATATTAAGCCCAATCCATCCTCCAGCCCGTAGCATCCAATGCCTAATAGATATGGTTGCGTCTTCCTGATGCAACTGAACCACTGTAACCAGCTGAGAACAATCAACCCCAGGAAGAGCCCGCATATCTACAATGGTGGAAGATCTTAGACTTAATCTTTTCTCAGGGAGATTTGATTTAGGTCACATTAAACTAGACTTGACAAAGTCATAACCATTATGACTAACCTAGTGGCATGGGTTAGCTCAGATTATTGACCACCTCAGATCAGGACTGTGAAGGGAAATCCTGATTTTTCGGTCCAGGTTCGTTCAGATCTGATCAGATCAAGTGATATATTTCAAAAACTTTTTCTCTTGATTCCAATCAGATCTTGATATATTTCAGATCTAATTCTTATTATTTTAATAAAATAAAATTAAAAAGATAAATTAAATCAAATTTATTTACCTGATCTAGGTAATCCTATTACCCTGTTGATGATCCTATTTGCAGCGGAAGGTTCTGGATCTTAGCCATGCAAGCGCCTGGCCTCTATCGGTATCCACTCAGGTTGGATCTGGAGATCCTCTTCTTCTCTATCACTCCTCCAAAAATTAGATCTAGATCTGATCTGGAGGATCTTCCAAACTCTTTTGAAGATGAGCAGTCATCCTTTGCAGCAGCGCAGCCTTCTTGTTTTTGATCGCCTTTCTTTGATCTGAATCGCACCAACCAAGGTTCAAAACTCCTTTTGGATGTGGAGAGCAAGAGGAGAAGAGACTATGGCATGGAGAAGGAGGGGAGAGGCAGCCTTGGGGCGTGGGGTTTCTCAATTGAATTGCTTCTCTTTTTTTCTGAGTTGGGCGTAGGGTCTTATTTATAGACTAAGCGTGATCCAACTCCTCTTCCTCCCAACCAATCACAACCCTTTGTGAAATCAGATCTAAATCTGATTGGTGGGAATAGAGACCCCTAGATTCCTCCTTAGAGGGCACCTAAGACCAGTCAAAGTTGGTTCTTAGAAGAACTCTAATTGGAATCCAAAAAGGAGATGGAGTCCTTGTCCAACAAGGACTCCTAGGTGCCTCCAACTTGGGCACACGCCTAGGGTGGCATGCGCCCTTCTCCTTGCCAGGTTCTGGTAAGGGGGACAGGCCCCCACCAGCTCTCCAATAGGTGCATGACATGTGGTCAAAAGTCAAAGTGTCAACGGTCAATGTTTGACCAGTCAAAGGTAGACTTTTGACCAAAGTCAAAGAATAAAAAATGGCAGGTGACCAAAAATGGCAGGTAATGTCTTACAAATAAGACAACTTTTTCTGACTTGGACAACCTCCTGTCAGACCACATGAAGGCCTCTATTTGAGCACAAACTCCTTTGGCTCAGACAGGACAACTTATTTATGATAGCAAAAGAAGAACGTTAGGTTCAATCGAGTGCTAGCATGATTTCCTTGAACCTAATTGAATCTCATTCAGATCAATTGAACTAGATCAGTTCAATTAATGATCACCAGATTCAAACCCTTGTTTGTGTGACCCAGTTAGGTTTAGTTCTGTATGGTAATGAGATATGTCATGATCTCTATCATCGACATCATCGAAACTCCTTTCGATGGATCAGAACTCTTCTGATTCGAACAGCTAGAATGATCGATCATCTAAATCATTCTAATTGCTCCCAAAAGCCACCAGTGACACCTAGCAGTATATGGTGGCAACCCATCAGAGCTAAATGTGAACCTCTTGGTGCAGCTACCTATGTGATTCAGTTCTTCTATCTTGAGCCCCGATTAGATTAGGGTTAAGGTGAACTCGTCAAACCCTAGTCTCTGTCATATGATGTAATCATTCGATTCGAGTCCAATGTGAAAATCTAAATAGAAACTCTTTATATTATTTCACTCTACCATGGCCATGGATTTCTGGACTTGATTCTCATGATCATCATAGGGCTACTCCTCTACCACCGAGGTAGATAGATTCCATCTTGATGCAATCCAGTTCCTACAATGAACATGTCATAGCCAACATACACCTCAGGGTTCCATATGGCTAGGAGATCGAGTAATGGTTAGTCAAACTATAACACCCTCAAGGTGAACTACCGATGCATCTCAGGTCAAAGAACCAGACACACTACTGCAGCATCAAGTCAGTCATTGACGAGAAGGTAGACTCCCTAATGACTACTCGAGGTGGTCATGCTCAGTGCCCTCATTCTCTAACGAGTATCTATACTCTCGCTCTGGTGTCTCCACACCGTAGACTTAAGACTCATCTACTAAAGAGAAGCGATTGTACACCAACCTTTCGGATCAATCACCATCCTCGTGATGATCCTATGGTCAGGAGCAATTTATGAGTTAATAATGATTATTCATGTCTTAAATTTTTAACTTTTGAAAATATGAATTATCATTACCATTAACTCAAAGGATGTATCACAGACACTAAATATACATATGTGACAGAAAATAACCCATTTATTGATTTTAGTCAAAATTATAATTTTGCCCCTAGAAGTGTATTACAAGTGTCAGCCAATTCTGGCTTCTAGGGCACATATATCTAACAGACTGAGCCAACAAATATGGCCAGGTAAGTGAGACCGGTGGAAGGGATATGCCATTAACTCAATAAGAATGCATTCGAGTCGAGTAGCTCTCAATTAAAAATCAGTCGATCGTATCTGCCAAACTTACCTTAGACACTAAATTATTGAGCCAGAACCAATCAGGTTAGCCTACAATCCAGACTCTAACCACTGAGCCTAATTAGGTCTTAGCTTGATCGATCACTCATGTGGCTCGATCTTGACCCAGACTTAATCCTATTAGGTTGGTTAATTTAAGTACTATTGATCCCATCTAACCAACTTTTGATTCGATTTGATCAACCACTTAGACCTAATTGAGCTACCCAAGCCCAAACCCAATATTTTGAATATGTCTTAGATCTAAAATTCTTAATTTTAGACCTAATTAATATTTCATAATCTAAATTCTTAATTAAGTTTAGGGTTCATAAACAAAACATGTATATAAAATCCTAAGATTTCAGGATCTAAGATTTTGTAGAAAGTAAGTTCTTCATTTCTGATTAAGGACGAACGCGCAGCACCCCTACACATCATAAGAACATTCCATCGAATAGAAGGAGAGGGCATTTAAATGCTACTTTGTTCTTATGACCGGACGGCCAAGGAGAATGCCTTAATCAGAAGTATAAATCTACAAAACTAGTTAGATTTACATCATATATCTCATATATAAAAATTGATCTAACTTTATACATATTTTGCATACATCTCATGTATCATATTATGCATATTTTTAGATCTAAATTATCTCATAATTATCTAAAAAATTAGATTTAGATTGATCACATCAAAATAAATTCTAGTCTTGATAATTATGTAGAACTATTCTACAACTAGTCTAAACATGCATTCATCATATGTCATATGATCCAAAAATTAAATAATTTTATTTTTTATTTTTTAGATCTTATTATAATAATTATAACATCAAAAAATAATAATTAAATAGATCTAAAATTATAACTTAATCAAATTAAATTATGATCATGCAAGACTATATATAGAACTATTCTATTTTATAACTAGTCATGCATATTGTAGAACTTAGATCTAAATTATTTAATTTTAATTTTTTTAATTTTAGATATAATCATATCCCATGTGATATCTAAAATTATATAATTATTAGATTAAAAATAAATTTAAATTAGATCTAAACTATTTTTAGAACCTAGCTTTGATATCAGTTGAAGGAAAAATCCTAATTTCCCGAGTCAGGTTCGTTCAAATTTGATTGGTTCAAGAGACATATTTCAAAAATTTTTCTTTTTAATCTATATTAGATCTAAGAGATTTCAAATCTAATTTTATAGATTTAATAAAATAAAATAAAAAAATTAAATTTAATTTAATTTTATACCTTGTTGTTGGATAATCGAATTATCCTATGATGATCTTGCTGATTGCCTGAGATTCTGGATCTAGCCACGCAAGTGCCTGGCCTCTATCGGTATCCATTCAGGCTAGATCTAAAGATTTTCTCCTTTTTTATCACCTCTCCAAATATCAAATCTAGATCTAATTTGAAGAATCTTCAAAACTTCTTTCGAAGATCTGCAGTCGTCTCTGCAGCAGTGCTACCTTCTATTTTCTAAACTTTTTGATCTTTAGTCTTAGATTTTATCTTTGTGATGGATAATCTTATTGAAACATGGTATTAAATAAAACATTGCTAAGGGACTAGCAATGACTAAGTTGGGGGGTGTGATAAGTGGTAAAAATATACTAATAAAAGTATTAAATTATAAAATAAATTAATCTTATTTTTTTAAAAATTAATACTTTTATTAATCTTATGTAGGAAAGAAGGCCACCAATATGAAGATCTTATTTTTTTGGTTCAGATGAAATAAATTTCAAGCAAAACGAACTTCAGAATGAGCCCGAAATTGAATTTCAAAGGAAAATATTAAAAAAAAAGCCGGTTCGGTTCAAATTGGTTCAAAGAAATTGGTTCAGCAGACCGCCCGATTCGACTGCATTAGCAAACCAACCCACTGACACGCTGATGCAAGGCTGATGTCAGCATTTTTCGTGGTGCACGGTGGACCGACTTGAGGGCATTTCGAATTTTACATGAAGAAGCGCGCTCTGATTGGCTGAAGAATGCGGCGGTCCATGCAACACCGAGCTCGCACATGGTCTACAGAGGGAATAATTTAGGAGATTTTGTTTGATCTGATGGGCGTCCTTTCACTGAGATTTGATCGGACGGCCAACACGCATGCACTGATGAACGACATCCATAGCTCCCAATCGAGATCCAACAGGCTGAGATTCATCCTGACGTTAAACTAAAGATCAGAAGCCTTTCTCTGCGCGATCTAACAGTCCAGATTCAATCCAATGATTGATCCAACGGCTGATATGAATTTCGACTTGATCTGAAAAGTTTTAAAGGGTTTTTAAGTAATTTTTGGACTTTTTGATCAACATCCAATGGTCAAAATCATCCAGAATCCTAATTTGAGTTGTTTTGAGAGTTCTAAACCTAATGTCAAGAGGATTTTGGTGGGAAATCAATCTCTTAGCCTATAAAAATAGAGGACCTGCTGTTGCCATAGAAGAGAGAAGTCAGAGAGAAAAAAAAAAAGAAAAGAGGGAGAGAAAAAGAGAAAGAGAGAGAGAGAAAGAGGGAGAGAAAAAGAAGAGAAAGAGAAGAGAGAGGTAGAAAGAGAAGAGAGATTTTTGAGAGAAAGGAAAGGGGTTTTAATTTTTTCGACAATCAGAACAGTGATCAAGGAGCTTCTTCTTCTTCACCAAGTTCTCCACACTAAGAGCGACGGACAATCAATTTCAGCAATCAAACAGTCTAATTTTTTTATACTTTTTATTTTATTTGCTATTTTTGAACTTATTATCATGAACTAAATTTTCTTTTACTAAGGCTAAGGTGTAGCCACTCTTTTGATGCAATATTCAGTATGATTTATTTTTAATTTTAAATTTTATTCATGAGGAGTATATAAATCTGATCTTAATGCTTTTAGATTACTGGCCATCTTCTAATTGATCTGATGAACATAGATGTTACGGACCAAGTACATCTATGTTAATGCTTCTTGATTATATACCTTATATTATGAATCAAATTAGAATTCATATGCATGCAAAATTTTAGTGCGCTTTGGACGCAGCGTATTTTAATTAGAGGATTTCACAAAACTTAATGCATTAATATTTATTTAAATTATACCTGGATCAAAAGGATAATTAATAAATATTGATAGTTTTGCTATGCTTGGACCAAAGGATAGTGAATAAATTAGGAGACTCCACGGTCACATAAAATAAAATTAATCTAATAATTTGAATATTATATTGACTGAGTTGGTGAACCGATTGCCTTAGTAACATATTGCTCTTAAGTTTAAAACCCTAATAATTATACTCTCTCTATTTTCTAAAAATTTTTAATTATTTTTTTATTTATTCTTTAATTTTTTATTCTCATAAATCGGTTTTCTAAATAAAGCATAGGAAAGAGCTTTTCAGTACTTATTTTCCAATCCACTAGGGACGATACTCTACTCATTTACTTTATTACTTAATCGACTGGTGCACTTGCCATAGCTATAGATTAGCATGCATCAGATAGCCTTGGGGCATGGGCTAAGAGAGAACTCTATCAAAGTTAGGCGCAGATAGGGTTTATATAGACCCTGCTGTGCCATACAGTGCCACATCATTTCGACCAATCACGTTGCTTCATGCAATCGATCTAAATCTGATTGGTGGGATGACATCACCTAATCCAATTAGATGAGGGCCCCCTCAATTCAACCTTAGATGGCTCCTAACACTGGTCAAAGTCTTTTCTTAGGCGCCACCTAAGTAGAATCCAAGAAGCAACCTAGAGTCCCATCCATATGGGACTCCAGGCGTCTCTATCCATGAGGCGTGCGCCCCCTCCTTTCCAATTTCTAGCAAGAGGACAAGCCCCTATCTGCTCTCCTATGGGTGTATGACACATGGGCAGATGTCTAAGTGTCAAAAGTCAACATTTGACCAAAGTCAAAAGACAAGAATTAGCAGGTGACAGAAATTGGTAGGTATTGTCTCTAATTTATCTCATAAATTAAAACAATCCTTTTCTGATCTAGACAAGCTCCAGTCAGACCAAGTAAAGGTTCTTGAGTGAGCACAAACACATTTGGCTCAGTCGAGACAACTTTTAATGATAATAGAAGGAGAACATTAGGCTCAATCGTGTGCTAGCACGATTTCCTTGAACCTAATTGAATCTTATTCAAATCAATTGAGCAGGATTAGTCCAATTGATGATATCCAAATCCAAATCTTTATTTGTGTGATCTAGTTAGGTTCAGTTTTGTATGGTAATAGGATATGTCATGATCTCTATCATCGTCATCATCGAAACACCTTTCGATGGATCAGAACTCTTTTGATTCAGACAACTAGAATGATCGATTATCTAAATCATTCTAATTACTTCCAAAATCCACCAGTGACACTTAGCAGTATATGGTGGCAACCCATCAAAACTAAAAATGAACCTCTCGATGCTGCTATCTGTGTGATTAAGTTCTTCTATGTTGAGCCCCGATCAGATTAGGGTTAAGGTGAACTCGTCAAACCCTAATTTTTGTCATATGATTTAACCATTCGATTCAAGTCTGATGTGAAAACCTTAATAGAAACTCTTTCTATTATTTCACTCTACCATGGCCATGGGCTTAAGGACTTGATTCTCATGATCATCATAGGGCTACTCCTCATCCACCGAGGTAGATAGATTTCCTCTTGGTGCAATCTAATTCCTATAATGAACATGCTATAGCCAACATACACCTCAGGATTTCGAATGGCTAGGAGATCAAGTTATGGTGTAGTCAAACTATAACACCCTCAAGGTGAACTGCCAATGCATCTTAGGTCAAAGAATCAGATACACCACTGCAGCTTCAAGTCAGTCATCGACAAGAAGGTAGACTTTCTTATGACTGCTTGAGATGGTTACGCTCAGTGCCCTCATTCTCTAACGAGTACCTGTACTCCCACTTCGATGTCTTTACACTGTAGACTTAAGACTCATCTACTATAAAGAAGCAATTGTACACCAACCTTCTAGATCAATCACCATCCTCATGATGATCCTACGGTCGGGAGCATTTTATAAGTTAATAACAAAAATTCATGTCTTAAATTTTCAACTCTTGAAAATATGAATTATCATTACCATTAACTTAAGGGATGTATCACAGACACTAAATATACGTTTGTGATAGAAAATAACTCATTTTATTATTTATAGTCAAAATTATAATTTTGCCCCTAGAAGTGTATTACAAGTGTCAGCCAATTCTGGCTTCTAGGGCACACATATCTAACATAGATAGGGTTTATATAGACCCTGCTGCGCCATGCAGTGCCACATCATTTCGGCCAATCATGGCTCTTCGTACAATCAGATCTAAATCTGATTGGTAGGATGACATCATTTGATCCAATCAGATGAGAGTCCCTCTGGAACTTCGTTAGGTGGTGCTAAGACTGGTCAAAGACAAGTCTTTGGCGCCACCTAGGTAGAAACCATGAAGCAACTAGAGTCCCATCTTTATGGGACTCCAGACATCATTATCTTTGGGCGCACGCCTCCCTTTCCTCTTTTTGGCAGGGGGTTGAACCCCCATCTGCTCTCCTATGGGTGCATGACCCATGGGTAGATGTCTAAGTGTCAAAGGTTAACGTTTGACCAAAGTCAAAAGATAAGATTTAGCAGATGATGAAAAATGGTAGGTGTTGTCTCAAATTTATCTCATAAATTAAGACAATCCTTTTCTGACTTAGACAAGCTCTAGTCAGACCAAGTAAAGGTTTCTAAGTGAGCCTAAACATATTTGGCTCAGTCGAGATAACTTTAATGATAATTAAAGAAGAACATTAGGCTCAATCGTGTGCTAGAATGATTTTCTTGAACCAATTGAATCTAATTCAAATCAATTAAACTTGGTTAGTTCAATTGATGATATCCGGATCCAAATCCTTATTTATGTGACCCAGTTAGGTTCAGTTTCATATGATAATGAGATGTGTCACGATCTCTATCATCAACATCATCGAAACACCTTCTGATGAATCAGAACTTTTCTGATTCAGACAACTAGTATGATTGATCATCTAAATCATTCTAATTGCTCTCAAAATCCATCAATGATACCTAGCAGTATATGGTGGCAATTCATCAGAACTGAAAATGAACCACTCGGTGCAGTTATCTATGTGATTAAGTTCTTCTATCTTGAGCCCCAATCGAATTAGGGTTAAGGTGAACTCGTCAAACCCTAATATCCATCATATGATTAATCATTCGATTCAAGTCCAATGTGAAAACCTTAATACAAACTCTTTCTATTATTTTCACTCTACCATGGCCATGGGCTTATGGACTTAATTATTGTGATTATCATAGGGCTACTCCTCATCTACTGAGGTAGATAAATTTTCTTTTGGTGCAATCCAATTCCTATAATGAACATGCTATAGCTAACATACACCTCAGGGTTCCGTATGGCTAGGAAACCGAGTAATGGTGTCGTTAAACTATAACACCCTCAAGGTGAACTATTGATGCACCTCAGGTTAAAGAATCAGACACACAATTGCAGCTTCGAGCCAGTCATCGATGAGAAGGTAGACTTTCTAATGATTGCTCAAGGTGGTCATGCTCAATACCCTCGTTCTCTAATGAGTACCTGTACTCTCACTCCGGTGTCTCTACACCATAGACTTAAGACTCATTTATTATAAAGAAGCAATTATACACTAGCCTTTCGAATCAATCATCATCCTTATGATGATCCTACGATCAGGAGCATTTTATGAGTTAATAATGAAAAATCATGTATTAAATTTTCAACTCTTAAAAATAAGAATTATCATTGCCATTAACTCAAGGGATGTATCACAGACACTAAATACACATTATGATAGAAAATAATTCATTTTATTATTTATAGTCAAAATTATAATTTTGTCCTTAGAAGTGTGTAACAAATGTCAGCCAATTCTGGCTTCTAGGGCACACATATCTAACAGTTCGATGGCAAGAGAAACTTTACCCTATGACAACAAAGAGTAAAGGACTTGTTAGTTTAGTAAAGGATCTACAAGGTCTTGATAAAAGAAAGGCCTGAAAAGATCTGTACTGAGGATTAGGAAGAGTTGAAGAAAATTGCTTTTAGCATAATCTGGATGTGCTTGGTCGATCAGGTTTTGCCTGAGGTTTGCATAGAAACCTGGCAAAGAGGCTCTGGGAGAGATTGGAGAACATATACATGGGGAAGAATATGACGAACAAGCTGTGGTTGAAGAAACAGCTATATAGTCTGAGGATGCCCGAAGGTGGAGATCTTGTTGCACATATCCAAAGGTTCAATCAGGTGTGTTCTAAGATGATGAGTTTGGATGTGAAGATCGATAAGGAGGATCGGGCATTACTGCTATTATGTTCTCTCCTAGGTTCGTATGATGGTCTCATAACAACTTTAGTTTATGAGAAGAAGATCCTAAGCTATGAAGAGGTTGTTGGTGTGCTTAGATCAAATGAGCAAAGGAAAAAAAATTTGCAAGAAAGACCCTAAGTCTAAGATCTTGGCTGTGAATGAAAGACAGAAAAGATCAAAGGAGAAGACACGAGAAAAATCCAAGAGTAGGTCAAGGTCTCGCGATCAGAAAAAGATGATACTAAAATGGTATAAATGTCATCAGCTTGGATACCTGAGGAGAGATTATCTTCTTTTGAGATCAAAAAAAAGAAAAGCTAGCAAGAAAGATGATACAGCTTCTGTGAGCAGTGAAGAAGACCTGCTAGTTATATCAAATAGATCCACAGAGTGCGATAATATATGAATATTGGATTCAGCATGCTCGCACCACTATACTTTTCATCGGAAGTGGTTTGCTACCTACTAGAAGGCTGATGGTGGAAGTGTCAATCTTGGAGATGATCACCCATGCAAAGTAGCTGGAATTGGCTTTATCAGGATGAAGATGTATGATGGGATCATTCGTACATTATCAAATATCAGGCATGTACCAGAGTTGAAAAAGAATTTAATTTCTTTGAGCTACTTGGAGGAGTAGGATTATGCTTTTAGTAGCTAGGCTGGGAGTGAATGTCTGAAAATATTCAAGAAAGCTTTGGTGGTGATGAGAGGTAGAAGACTGAGCAATAATCTTTACAGAATGGAAGGCTCAGTGGTGAGTGATAGTGCAGAGATGCTAGTAGCGGCACAGGAGGAGCAGATTTTATATCGACTATGGTACTATCGGCATTGATGAGGTTATCTCCTATGCACTCATCACTGCTAATGGAGATCCAAAAAATTATGTAGAGGCAATGGAGAGTAAGGATCATGATTCATGGATACAGGTCATAATGGAGGAGATGAAATCACTTGAGAAGAATCAAACATGGCAGCTAGTGGATCTTCCAGAGGGTGCTTGACCTATTGGCTCAAAGTGGGTGTTC
This sequence comes from Cocos nucifera, assembly GCA_006176705.1. NCBI lineage: Eukaryota > Viridiplantae > Streptophyta > Magnoliopsida > Arecales > Arecaceae > Cocos > Cocos nucifera. The sequence goes on from QRFJ01004880.1 coordinate 21,223, forward strand.
ATAAAGAAAAAAGTACCTTTAGAACTAGGTGGAGTTAAATTCAAAGCAAGGCTAGTAGCAAAGGAATACTCACAAGGGGAAGGGATTGACTAAATAGAAATTTTCTCTCATGTGGTGCATCATACATCTATTCAAGTTTTATTGTCATTGGTGGCACAGCATAACATGAAAATGGAATAGATGGACGTGAAGACGGCCTTCCTTTATGGGACTTTGGAGGAAAGAATCTATATGAAGCAGTCAGATGGTTTGATGTAGATGGGATAGGAAGAAAATGTGTGTTTACTTAGGAAGTCTTTATATGGCTTGAAATAATCCCCTTGTCAGTGGTATCGAAGGTTTGATAGCTTTATCTTGAGCCTGGATTTTAGCAGATGTGAACATGATTGTTATGTCTACATCAAGGATGTAGATGAGGAGGATGCCCTGTACCTATTATTATATGTAGATGATATGCTCATAGCCAGTAGAAGCATGGATGCTATGAAAAGGTTGAAAATGGCATTATCATTTGAGTTTGAGATGAAGGATTTGGATCCAGTTGAGAAAATCCTTGGAATGGAGATTTGTAGAGATAGGTGCAAAGGAGTGCTCCATTTGTTACAAAAAAAATATGTCCAGAAGATTTTGAAGAGGTTTGGGATAGAGAAGGCCAAACCTGCAGAGATGCCATTGCCGAGCCATATGTCTCTCTCCAAGTTACAGAGCCCCCAGTCAGAAAAGGAGAGAGAGTACATGAAATAAGTTCCTTATGCAAATACTGTAGGCAGTGTGATGTACACTATGATGTGCTATAGACCAGATATAGCACATGCAGTGGCATGGTTAGTAAATACATGGCTAACCTTGGGAAGAAACACTGGAAAGCATTGAAATGGGTATTGAGATATCTGCATGGAACAAGAGATTATGGTTTGGTGTTTGGTGGGCAGTTGGAAGGATTTGGAGAATAATCTATGAAGATGTATGAAGGTTTAGATCCTCTGGAAGGGTTTGTTGATGCAAATTATGCCGGTGATCTTAATACAAGGAGATCTACTACTGGATATCTCTTTTGCGTATATGATGGATCGGTGTCTTGGAGATCAATCTTTAAGCCAATCACGGCCTTGTCTACCATAGAGGTCGAGTACCTTGGGATAATAGAGGCTGCAAAGGAAGTCCTTTGGCTTAGGAGGCTGATTGATGAGTTGGGGGTGGAGCAGAGCAAGGTTACACTGTTCAGTGATAGTCAGAGTGCTCTGTTGTTAGCACAGAACCCAGTCTATCATGCACGCATAAAGCATATAGACATGAGGTACCATAGGATCAGAGAGCTGGTGGAGGAAGGTGAAGTGAAATTGATGAAGGTTCATACCAAGGAGAATCAATCTGATGCATTCACGAAGGTACTCTCTAAAGATAGCTTTCAGAGATGTGTGGCACGGATGGATCCGTTGAGAAGAGAAGAGTTTACAACAACTTGGAAGCACCAAGGTGGAGAATGTGAGCTCAGAAGTGGCACTCCCAAGTCTTAAAAACATAAGAAGATAGGTCATGAGAAGATGGGAGCGAGCCAAAAGAGAAATCAACTCTCCTAGCAAAGTTTAGAAATTGGGCTGGCTCACCCTGAGACTGAGTCGGCTAAATTAGGAACTGGGCTGGCTCAGTCCAGGACTGGGTCGGCTAGGTCTCAAAGAAAAATCTAGATAGAAAGTAGAGTTTTTGGGCTGTTGGCATGGTACACAATTGGGTTGGCTCAATCTGGGACTGAGCCGACCCAATCACAGGTTAGCTGGCTCAATCTGAAATTGGGCTGGCTTAGTTTTTATGGGTTATTATTTTGTGTACGTGGGTTGTTTAGATTTGGAGAGTTTTTCTATGAGCTTAGACTTGACCCTTTGTAAAGTATATATACTGGAAATAGGTCAAGATTGTAATAGTGCTGAAATATACTGAATAAAAGCTCTTTTCTCTCAAAAATCTCTTCTTCTCTTCTTCTCCATTCCTTGAATTGTTTGATCATGCTTCCACATTAATCTCTGAGAGGTTCTTTCTTGTTGCTTGGTTAATCACCAGCAGCCACATCGATCCGTATGGGAAGAGCACGTATTCCTGACAGGCTAAACATCGGCAGGGGTAGGTTTAACCCTAACACTGATGAAGAAGTATAACATTACCCATAAGTTGGCCACATCCTATCATCCACAAACAAGTGGGCAGGTTGAAGTTTTCAATTGCCAAATCAAGCTAATCTTAGAAAAGATAGTAAGTACAAATAGAAAAGATTAGTCTTTGAAACTAATAGATACATTTTGGGCATATCGCACAGCTTTCAAGATCTACCTAAGAATGTCTCCATATAGGCTTGTATTCGGAAAAGCATGTCACTTGTCTATAGAACCGAAACATAGGATGATGTGGGCAATTAAACAATTGAACATGGACATAGATGCAGTAGGAGACCTGAGAAAATTATAGATCAATAAACTTATGGAAATTAGGAGTGAAGCCTATGAAAATGCCAAAATTTATAAAGAAAGAACTAAAGCTTTTCATGATCAAGTAATTAATAAAAAAATATTTTACACCCAGATAAAAAGTTTTTCTATATAATTCTAGGCTACACCTATTTCCTAAAAAATTAAGATCTCAATGAAATAGACCGTATATTGTTAAGAAAATCTTCTCACACGAGCTGTAGAGATTGAAAACCCAAGTAATGATGTTACTTTTAAAGTTAATGGACAACGATTGAAACCATTCTTGAAACTTTTCACTGACACTAATGAAGAAGTCATGGTTCTTTACAAATCTATTTACTCAAATTAATTTTTGGACAAGTCTGGCTGAAGACATTAAACATGCTTACCAGGAGACAACCCATGCTGAACGAAGAATTAAGTTTAGTTTACCTTACCAGGAGAAAACCCATGCTTACCAGGAGACATTAAACTTTATAAATTGCATTTAACATTTTCTTTTTTTTTTAGTTTACCTTTCTTTCAAAATTAAGTTAGGGGGAGAAATACAAACCCATGCTGAACGAACAATAAAGAAAATCACAGGTGGAGTCGAGAACATATTAAGTCAGGTGAACTTTTTCTTTGTTATTTTCATGTCATTTATCACACTCTATTTCTTTCCTCCATTGAGGATAATGAAAATTAAGTTGGGGGGAGATACAATAAAATATTAAAGTCTTCAAATATAGTAATAATTAGTTTTATATACCTAATTTCGTGTCAATTTAAAATTTTTCTGGCATTCTAATCTGTTAGATATATGTGCCCTATAAGCCAGAATTGGCTGACACTTGTAATACACTTCTAGGGCCAAAATTATAATTTTGACTATAATTAATAAAATGGGTTATTTTCTATCACATATGTGTATTTAGTGTCTGTGATACATCCTTTGAGTTAATGGTAATGATAATTCATATTTTTAAGAGTTAAAAATTTAAGACATGAATAATCATTATTAACTCATAAAATGCTCTCGACCATAGGATCATCACGAGGATGGTAATTGATCCAGAAGGTTGGTGTACAATCGCTTTTTCTTTAGTAGATGAGTCTTGAGTCTATAGTATGAAAATACCGAAGCGAGAGTACAGATACTCGTTAGAGAACGAGGGGACTGAGCGTGACCACCTCGAGTAGTCATTAGGAAGTCTACCTTCTCGTTAATGACTGACTCGATGCTACAGTGGTGTGTCTGTTTCTTTGACCTGAGGTGCATCGACAGTTCACCTTGAGGGTGTTAAAGTTTGACTACACTATAACTCAGTCTCCTAGCCATTCAGAATCCTAAGGTGTATGTTGGCTATAGCATGTTCATTGTAGGAACTGGATTGCATCAACATGAAATCTATCTACCTCAGTGGTAGAGGAGCAACCCTATAATGATCATAAGAATCAAGTCCAGAAGCCCATGGCCATGGCAGAGTGAAATAATAGAAAGAGTTTCTATTTAGGTTTTCACATCGGACTTGAATCGAATGATTACATCATATGATAGAAAGTAGGGTTTGATGAGTTCACCTTAACCCTAATCTAATCGGAGCTCAAGATAGAAGAACTTAATCACACATGTAGTTGCACTAAGAGGTTTGCATTCAGCTCTGATGGGTTGCCACCATATACTGCTAGGTGTCACTGGTGGATTTTGGGAGTAATTAGAATGATTTAGATGATCGATCATTCTAGCTTTTTGAATCAGAAGAGTTTTGATCCATCGAAAGGAGTTTCGATGATGTCAATGATAGAGATCATGACATATCCTATTACCATATAGAACTGAACCTAACTGGGTCACACAAACAAAGGTTTGAATCTGGTGATCATCAATTGAACTGATCTAGTTCAATTGATATGAATGAGATTCAATTAGGTTCAAAAAAATCGTACTAGCACTCGATTGAACCTAACGTTCATCTTTTACTATCATAAATAGTTGTCCTGACTGAGCCAAAGGTGTTTGTGCTCGATCAGAGGCCTTCACTTGATCTAACTAGAGCCTGTCTAGATCAGAAAATGGTTGTCTTATTTTGTAAGATAATACTTACCATTTTTGGTCACCTGCCATTTCTCGTCCTTTGACTTTGGTCAAAAGTTGATCTTTGACTGGTCAAATATTGACCATTGATACTTGAACTTCTATCCATGTGTCATGCACCTATTGGAGAGCTGGTTGAGGCTTGTCCTCCTGCCAGAAACTGGCAAGGAGGAGGGCGCATGCCATCCTGAGGTTCCCAGGAGTCCCTATTGGACAGGGACTCCATCTCCTTATTGGATTCTGATTAGACTCCTCCTAAGAACCAACTTTGACTGATCTTAGGTGCCATCTAAGGATGAATCCAAGGGACTCTATTCCCACTAATTAGATTTAGATCTGATTTCACAAAGGGTTGTGATTGGTTGGGAAGAAGAGGAGTTGGATCACGCATAATCTATAAATAAGACCCTGCACCCAACTCAAATAGAAGAACAATTCTCTATGCCCCAAGACTACCTCTCTCTTCCTCCTCCATGCCAAGTTCATCTTCTCCCTCTCCTCTCCATGCCCAAAGAAGTTTGGGATCTCAGTTGGTGCAATCTAGGCGAGAGAAAGGCGATAGAAAGCTAGAAGGCTGTACTGCTGTAAAGGACAACTGCTGATCTTCGAAAGTTGTTTTGAAGATCCTCCAAATCAGATTCAGATCTGATTTTTGGAGACGTGATAGAGAAGAAGAGGATCTCTAGATCCAGCTTAGGTGGATATCGGTAGAGGCCAAGCACTTGCATGGCTAGATCCAGAACCTTCCGCTGCTTATAGGATCATCAATGGGTTATAGGATTACCCTACATCAAGATAAATTAAATTTAATTTAATTTATCTATATTTTATTTTAATTATTAGAATAATAAAAATCTGATTTGAACATTCCAGATTTGATTCAGATCAAAGAAAAAAATTTTGAAATATATCTCTTGATCCGATTAGATCTGAACGAACCTGGTCTAGGAAATCAGGATTTTCCTTCAACTGGTATCAGAGCCAAGGTTCTAAAGTGTTTTAAATTTATTTTAATTAAAAAATATATGATTTTAGATGTCACATGAGATGTGATTAGATCTAAAATTAGAAAAAATTAAAATTAAATGATTTGGATCTAAGATTAGAAAATATGCATGACTAGTTCTAAAATAGAATAGTTCTATAGAATAGTCTTGCATGTTTATAATTTAATTTAATTAAATTATATTTTAGATCTATTTATTTACTATTTTTTGATATTATAATTATTATAATAATATCTAAAAAATAGTAAATAAAAATTATTTAATTTTAAACATCATATGAGATATGATTGATGCATGTCTAGACTAGTTGTAGAATTAGTTCTACATAGTTATCTAGATTAGAGTTTATTTTGATAAGATCAATTTAAATCTAATTTTTTAGATTATTATGAGATAATTTAGATCTAAAAATATGCATGATTCGATACATGAGATGTATGCAAAATATGCCATGATTAGATCTAATTTATATATGAGATATATGATATAGATCTAAAACTATTTTGTAGTATTACATGTTCCTGATTAAGGCGTTCCTCTTAGCCGTCCGGTCATAAGAAGGAAGAAGGATTTAAAGGCCATCTCCTTCAATCTGATGGGGTGTTCTTATGATGTGTAGGGGTGCTGCGTGTTCGTCCTTAATCAGAAACTCAAAACTTACTTTCTGCAAAACCCTAAATCCTGAAACCCTAGGATTTATTATGCATATTTTGTTTATGAACCTTACTTAATTAAGATTTAAGATTATGGAATATTTATTAGGTCTAAAATTAAGAATTTCATATCTAAGACATATTCATAATACTGGGTTCGGGCTTGGGTAGCTTAATTAGGTCTAAGCGGTTGATCAAATCGAATCAAGAGTTGCTTAGATGGGATCAACAATGCTTAAATTGACCAGCCTAATAGGATTGAGTCTGGGTCAAGATCGAGTCACGATCAAGCAAGACCTAATTAGGCTCAAAGATTAGAGTCTAGATTGTAGGCTAACCCAACTGGTTCTAGCTCAATAATTTGGTGTCTAAGATAAGTTTGGCAGATACGACCGACTAATTTTTAATTGGGAGCTACTCGATCTGAATACATTCTTGTACGAGTTAATAGCATATCTCTTCCACCGATCTCACTTATCTGATAATATCTATTGACTCAGTTCTGATTTGAGGTGGTCAATAATCCGAGCTAACCCATGCCACTAGGTTAGTCATAATTGTTATGACTATGACAAGTCTAGTTTAATTAGACCTGAATCAATTCTTCCTAAGAAAAGATTAAGTCTGAGGTCTTCCACCATTGTAGATGTGCGGGCCCTTTCCGTGGTTGATTGTTCTCGACTGGATACAGTGACTCAGTTGCATCGGGAAGACGCAACCATGTCTATTAGGCATTGGATGCTATGATTGGAGGATGAGTTGGGCTCAATATTCCAGATACAGTGAGAGACTTAATTAGGAATCCAGTCTGTGCAAATGGTGGGTCTGACTTAACTAAGAAGTGGATCAATATTCTGGATACGGTGAGATTAATGAATTAGAGACCAAGTTTGGGTGCACCATGATTAGAGAATCATTGAACAAGAGTTGTTCACTTATTTGCTAACCCATCACCAATAACTGTTAGGTGAGGTGATGAGTCAGTTGGTGAGACCGCACCATCCACTAGAAATCATTAATCATGAAGATTTTCACATCTCTACAGAGGGAGTGTAGGGATCCAAGAAAATAGTGGGAGCTAATTTGTTTAAAAATAAAATTCCTAAACAAATTGATCAAGTCATAATTACAGTATCTAACTAGAATCTTTGACTCTCTACAGGAAAATGTCTGCCTTAAATCTATTAGCACGTATCATGGACACACATAGATTGACCAGACCCAATTATAAAGATTGGCTCAGAAACTATAAAATCATTTTGGGTTTTGAGAAGTTGACCCATGTATTAGACCAGGACACTCCCACCTTACCAGCCCATCCATCCGCTGAATAGAGTGCATCTCTGGAAAAATGGATAGACGAAGATAATAAGGCCAGATATTATATGTTGGGCTTGATGTCTGATGAGCTTCAGCACCAACATGAAGATATCGGGACTGCTTGCCAAATATTGGTTCATCTATAAGAGATGTTTGATGACCAGAGTCACGCAACCAAGTATCAAGTCATGAAATAACTTTTTAAGGCTAAGATGCGTGATGGGTAGTCTATCCAAGATCACTATCTGATGATGATCAAGGACTAAGAAGAGCTTGAGAAGCTCGGTGTGAAGTTAGACTTGGATCTGTAGAATGATGTTATTTTGCAATTGTTGACTGATGCATATGGGCAATTCATCATGAATTACCACATGCATAAACTTCAAAATTTCTTGGTCGAATTAATGAATATACTGGTCACCGCTGAGCTTTCTATGAAAGGTTCTAAAGGCTCAGTTCTTGCTATGGAATGGACTTCTTCCAAAAGAAAGTCTTCTGAAAAGAAAAAGAAGCCTGCGAAAAAGCAAAAGGTGGAAGAAGGAAAGAAGAAGAAGGCAGAGTCGAAGAAGAAGACCGCTGTCAAAAGAAAGTGTTTCCATTGCAATAGTGATGGCCACTGAAAGCAGAACTACCCTACTTACCCGGCCACCCTGAAGAATAAGAAGGAAGGTCCTTCTGGAGGTATGCTCGTTATTGAGTCTAACCTTACAATTTTTTCTACATCCAGTTGGATGCTTGACTCTGGTTCTAGTGCTTATCTGTGCACTTTCATGCAGGGTCTTAAGGATAGTAGGAGGCTGAGGGACGGAGACATGATCCTACATGTCGAAAATAGAGCAAGAGTTGCTACAGTGGCAATCAAAACATATCCTCTTCGATTACCATCTGGTTTAGACTTAGTTTTGAAAGACTGTTATTATGTGCCTACAGCTAGCAGCAATTTGATTTCTGTTTCATGCTTAGCACTAGAAGGCTATGTGATTACCTTCTTTAAGGACCATTATAACATTCATTATGAAAGAAATAAAATTACAAATGGTTTTCTTATTAACGGTCTTTATCAGCTACATACTGATGTATCTGTTCTAACTATCGAGCAAAACATGAATGCCAAATGACCTAGGGATAGTCCAAATGATAGGTATCTATGGCACCTAAGATTAGATCATATAGCAGAAGATAGGATCAATAAATTGGACAAAAATGGGCTATTGAGTCTGTTGACTTTCGAGTCATATCCAACTTGTGAATCTTATCTTCAAGGCAAAATGACTAAACTTTCTTTTGTAGGACATGGGGAAAGGGCCACAGATCTCCTTATCCTAGTACATACTGATGTGTGTGGCCTATTTGATGTGTCGGCTAGAGGCAATTTTGTCTACTTCATTATCTTTACCGATGATCTGTCTAGGTATGGGTATGTGTATCTTATGAGACACAAGTCTGAAGCTTTTGAAAAATTCAAAGAATTCAGACATGAAGTAGAAAAACAAACTGAAAAATTCATTAAGGTTCTTCGATCAGATCGATGAGGTGAATACCTTAGCCGAAAATTCCTAGACTATCTCAAGGAAAATGGCATAGTCTCTTAATGGACTCCACCAAGAACACCTCAACTCAACGGGGTTTCAGAATAGAGAAATCGGACTCTATTGGAT
>QRFJ01004880.1:30424-72339 GCA_006176705.1 Cocos nucifera
TACAACGACTTTGTAAGTGTGTGTCTGCCACATTGTCTGTTAGATTCGACTCTCATAACCTCAACGTAACCTTCTCGAGGTTATCGCGGAGATAGGTGGCATCGCCGCTCAATGTGCTTGAATTTTTTGATGAGACCTCGGCTCCTTAGCAAGGGCTTATGGCATCATTATTGTCGCAATACAGAGGAATGCAATGCTGATGGCTTACTCTGATTTTTAACAAGCAAATCTGGAATTGTACCAGAATGCTTCACTTCGTCAGCCTCTGTATGCAGTAATATATTCTGCGTTCCAATGGTTGAATCTCTATTCACGGTTGCTTTGGAACTCTTCAGCTGACAGCACCACAATTGCATACAAACAGACTCTCAGATGTCGACTTATTCGATTCATCTACCATCGATATAAAATCCGTCATCTGTGTATCCCTGAACTTGGGATTCTCCATTACCAAAGACCAACACATATTCCTTAGTTCTTCTTAAGTACTTAAGGATATTTTTATAGAAGTCAGTGTTCTTTACCTGGATGTTGACCTGATATCTGCTGTTTGTGACACTACATAGCATGGGCTTATCACGGTCGTGTACATAGCATGGCATACATAGGCTTTCCCTTTGCAGAGCTTAAGGATCTTGTCATGTGTTCTATTTCCTCAGTGTGCTTAGAGGCACATCTTTCGTGAAGCATGAAATACATAGTCTGAAGGGTATTTAATACCTATTTTTAGAGTTTTTCATACTAAACTCTTTTAAGTATTTCCTCTTATGACATACATTTTGTGAAAGAACTCCAAGCATCCTATTTGGATTTATTATCCCTATTATAGATCTTAATTTCGTAAAATAAAGGAATTGCTTACCATAGGTTTTTCATGGAGGGAATTCTATAGAAACCCATATTTTGACTGTTGTTACATGGAGTATCATTTCAATAGGAGGTGTCATCCACGTTACAATACGAGGAAGACAATAATGCATCCCACTGACCTTTTTAAAGATACCACGGTTCTCCTTCATTGTTTTTATGAAATCAATATTATTGATCACATCATAAACGAGTGTATCTAGCTCCAAGAATGTTTGCTAAGTCCAATTATGGACCTTTGCAGCTTAGCAAACCTTGTGATCAGTATCACTAGATTGTGAAACTATGGCTAGTTCATATAGATTATCTTCCTCAAGATATCCAATTTAAGAACGTTGTTTTTCACTGTTCATCTGCCATATTTCAATAATCGAATAGGCTAACAATGGCAAGCAAAAAAATAAGTGCGGATGGAATTTTCAGCATAAGCCCATGAGGGGAAAAGTATCCTGATAGTCAATGCTATCCGTTGACTATATACCTATTTCATTAGATCTTAGCCGGTGAATGTCTCTACAACTCATCTGCACCAACTCTCTCTTGAAGATTCATTACAACCATAGAGTACTATAACCTTCTGACTAGAATCTACAAAGTCCAGAACTTGGTTTGAGTGCATCGCAGTCAATTTATTTGAGCTGCATTGCCATCTAGCCATTTCTCGTGATAAGTGATAATCTCGATATCGACCTCGTTGTAGGTTTTTGGAATTCTCACCATAGCACCATTACCTACGAGGAAACATTTCTTTTAACTTCCTCTGAAATAATTTCCTAAGTATTCAGGGGGACACGAAAACGTCTTTTCGACCTGACGAAGTGAGGAGGTTAGTATCTTTATTAGTCAATCTAATTTAGGTTTCAATCTGTCCTTAGTCGTTGTACTTATGAGACTTTCTCATTCAAGCTTAATCTGCTTTTCCAATGCGCATATCTTGAATAAACTATTTTCAAAAAAGATCGGAACATGTCATTCACAATCACATTTGGTCTCTGCTGAATAATTAGAAATTGTATCCCTAATGACTTTTTAGGATATCATATCGAATTGAGCTCTGAAGACCTAAACTCTAAACTTGGTCCTGCTTGTTAATCATTGAAGCGGGACACCCCAAATTCTGAGATGACTCAGAACTTTTTGAATTTTTCTTACCGTACATATCTCATTACGTTTGTGGTAGGATATAATTTTAGAGGAAAACCCTATTCAGTAGATAAAATTAAAGTGAACAAATGAGTGTCCCCAAAAAAATTGAGGAAGGTTTGGTGAGACCTCATCATTGGATCGGACCATATAAGGGTTACGTCGAGGTCAAGAGAGTCGACTCTACAGATAATGTGGCAGACCCACTTACAAAGCCGTTGGGCAACAAGATCGAAGCCCACCTTGAAAATGGGACTTAGACTTGTAGCCAATTGGCTTTAGGACAAGTGGAGATTGTTAGATATATGTGCCCTAGAAAGCAGAATTGGCTGACACTTGTAATACACTTCTAGGGGCAAAATTATAATTTTGACTATAATCAATAAAATGGGTTATTTTCTATCACATATGTGTATTTAGTGTTTGTGATACATCCTTTGAGTTAATGGTAATGATAATTCATATTTTCAAGAGTTGAAAAATTTAAGACATGAATAATCATTATTAACTTCATAAAATGCTCCGACCATAGGATCATCACGAGGATGGTGATTGATCCGGAAGGTTGGTGTACAATCGCTTCTCTTTAGTAGATGAGTCTTGAGTCTACGGTGTGGAGACACCGGAGCGAGAGTACAGGTACTCGTTAGAGAATGAGGGCACTGAGCGTGACCACCTCGAGTAGTCATTAGGGAGTCTACCTTCTTCGTCAATGACTGACTCGATGCTGCAGTAGTGTGTGTCTGGTTCTTTGACCTGAGATGCATCGGTAGTTCACCTTGAGGGTGTTATAGTTTGACTACACCATTACTCGGTCTCCTAGCCATATGGAATCCCTGAGGTGTATGTTGGCTATAGCATGTTCATTGTAGGAACTGGATTGCATCAAGATGGAATCTATCTACCTCGGTGGTAGAGGAGCAGCCCTATGATGATCATGAGAATCAAGTCCAGAAGCCCATGGCCATGGCAGAGTGAAATAATAGAAAGAGTTTCTATTTAGATTTTCACATTGGACTCGAATCGAATGATTACATCATATGACAGAGACTAGGGTTTGACGAGTTCACCTTAACCCTAATCTGATCGGGGCTCAAGATAGAAGAACTTAATCACACAGGTAGCTGCACCAAGAGGTTCGCATTCAGCTCTGATGGGTTGCCACCATATACTGCTAGGTGTCACTGGTGGATTTTGGGAGCAATTAGAATGATTTAGATGATCGATCATTCTAGCTGTTCGAATCAGAAGAGTTCTGATCCATCGAAAGGAGTTTCGATGATGTCGATGATAGAGATCATGACATATCCCATTACCATACAGAACTGAACCTAACTGGGTCACACAAACAAGGGTTTGAATCTGGTGATCATCAATTGAACTGATCCAGTTCAATTGATCTGAATGAGATTCAATTAGGTTCAAGGAAATCGTGCTAGCACTCGATTGAACCTAACGTTCTTCTTTTACTATCATAAATAAGTTGTCCTGACTGAGCCAAAGGAGTTTGTGCTCAATCAGAGGCCTTCATATGGTCTGACTGGAGGTTGTCCAAGTCAGAAAAGGTTGTCTTATTTTGTAAGACATTACCTGCCATTTTTGGTCACCTGCCATTTCTTGTTCTTTGACTTTGGTCAAAAGTCTACCTTTGACTGGTCAAATGTTGACCATTGACACTTTGACTTTTGACCACATGTCATGCACCTATTGGAGAGCTGGTGGGGGCCTGTCCCCCTACCTGAACCTGGCAAGGAGGAAGGGCGCACGCCACCCTTGGCGTGTGCCCAAGTTGGAGGCGCCTAGGAGTCCCTTGTTGGACAAGGACTCCATCTCCTTTTTGGATTCCAATTAGAGTTCTCCTAAGAACCAACTTTGACTGGTCTTAGGCGCCCTCTAAGGAGGAATCCAAGGGACTCTATTCCCACCAATCAGATTTAGATCTGATTTCACAAAGGGTTGTGATTGGTTGGGAAGAAGAGGAGTTGGATCACGCATAGTCTATAAATAAGACCCTGCGCCCAACTCAAATAGAAGAATAATTCTCTACGCCCCAAGACTGCCTCTCTCTTCCTCCTCCATGCCAAGTTCATCTTCTCCCTCTCCTCTCCACGCCCAAAGAAGTTTGGGATCTCAGTTGGTGCAATCTAGATGAGAAAAAGGCGACAGAAAGCTAGAAGGCTGCGCTGCTGCAAAGGATAACTGCTGATCTTCGAAAGCTATTTTGAAGATCCTCCAAATTAGATTCAGATCTAATTTTTAGAGACATGATAGAGAAGAAGAGAACCTTCAGATCCAACCTAAGTGGATATCGGTAGAGGCCAGGCACTTGCGTGGCTAGATCCAGAACCTTCTGCTGCTTACAGGATCATCAACAGGTAATAGGATTACCCTATATCAAGGTAAATTAAATTTGATTTAATTTATCTATATTTTATTTTAATTATTAGAATAATAAAAATTAGATCTGAAGCATTCCAGATCTGATTTGAATCAAAGAGAAATGTTTTGAAATATATCTCTTGATCCGATCATATCTGAATGAACTTGGTCTTGAAAATCAGGATTTCTCTTCATTCTAATTGATGATTGATTAATGGTCTAAAAAATTTTTGAAATACTAAGGACTAAATTATTAAGAAAACCCAATAAATGATCAGGTTTAGAATAGAATAAATTTTTAAGTGATTCTGAAACCTTCTTCCAGTCTATATTCAATAAAGAATCTACTTTATGTAGGTATGAGTGAAAAAAATTATAACAAAAAATTTAAAATAAAAAAAATAAAAAAGCAAGTTCTAAACATTAGTCTCCCATCGAGTAACTGGGTCCCGTTGCCTAAGAAAGCAATGTTATTCGCATCAAAAAGTAGATAATGTGAAGAAGCATATTATACAGTTTGTTTTAACCTATAGCCTATTTGACTCGAGTCAGTAAGCCCGAGAGGTGTTCTACACCAAGTGCCCTAAAGCCAACTTGTTTAGAAGTCACTGGTCCAAAGCTCATTACAAGGATCAGATAGAAAGCTTAAGAGATTAAAACATTGCACTAGCTTAAAAAAACCAAAAAAAAACTCTAGTCCATACAAAAGAAAGAGGATTTAAAGAATAAAGGTGGAGAATTGATCAAAGAAAAACTCTAAATTTTATGTTCTTTACTTAACCATTAGTTGGGATGGAATTAATAATCTAATGATGTATCTCTTAAATCCCTAGCCATATATCAACTGACTTTATGATGACTTTAAAATTTTTTTATATCTTATTGAGTCAGTACATACTTCTAATTTTTCTCTTTTTACATAAGGACAAGTAACACAAAAGTTGGGGGTATGATAATCATCATAAAATTATAAATAAACATATTTAAAAATAAATTAATTAATATACTTCTAATTTTTCTCTTTTTACACAAGGATAAGTAACACAAAAGTTGGGGGTATGATAATCATCATAAAATTATAAATAAATATATTTAAAAATAAATAAATTAATATTTATTTTAAAAAATTAATACTTTTATTAATGTTTTGTAGGAAAGAGATCTACAAATATGAAGAGCTCGATTTATGGGTTTAAATAAAATAAATTTGGTAAAAATTAGAGCTAAATTGGAATTTTAATGAAGCCCAAAATTTTTAATGAAAAAATAAAAAATATAATTAACTAAACCAGCTAGCTCAATCGACTGGTCTAGTGAGAAACCTGACTGCCCAGCAAGCCCAGCCCATGCCAGCAGTAGCAAGCCAGCTAGCCCGCCAGCCACCAGAGTAGCGTGCGGAGAAGGCCTAGCGCCCATGGCCCACATCTCTCTAATCTTGATGTCATCCTGATGTCAGGAAAGCATGCGCAGAGTGGACCACATGCTAACTCAGTGTGCGTAGACCCTTAAAGGGTCTACGGATTTTTATCGTGGTGTTCAGGGGTATTTTTTGTTAGGATTTTGTTGAACCCCCTAAGTGATTTTGATGATAACCAAACATTAAAGCAAATAATTACTAACATATTTTATTTTAAGTATTCCAATATCAAAAGAAAGTGAGCTCTTTAACCAAAATGAAAATGAAACAAAGCTTAATTCAAATGAAAATCAAATCCCCTTGATTGGTGCAAAAATTCCCTCAAAATAGCCTTGGACCAGTTTTGAAGACGTCTCAAAATTTTTTTGAGAGCTCTCGAGTGGATTGGCATGCCCAAATGAAGTTTTGGCATAGTTTTGAGAGGTCTTGAATGAATCTCAAGAGCTCTCAATCTCAGGAGATAGAAACCTAGTTTTTGTGCTCTGAGAGCAAGAGGTCTCGTAGGATTCTCAAGAGGTCTTGCGGTTCCAGCGAGATGTCTCATTCAGAATTGAGAGGTCTCGATCTCAGTCGAACTAATTTTTTTAGAAAGCTATTTTTTCAAGTGACTGAAGGTGAGAGCTCTCTTGATCAAATCGAGAGGCCTCATAATCTGACGAAATATCTCGAGACAACCGAGAGGTCTCGAGACTCGACGATAACTTTTTGACGGGCATTTTAGATCAGATTTTTTTGGGTCCAATGGCTAGTTACTGCTCTCCAACAGTCGGATTTCACTTTTTTTGAACTCCAATCATCATGAGAAGAGAGGAAATGCACCAGATATAAAAGAAAAAAGGCATGTTCTTAATTAATAAAAGAAAAACAAGAGAAAGCAAAGCATGCTCTATTCTTCAACGAATACCCAATCTCCAATTAAACAGTTCTCTCAAGCTTTGAAGAAACCTCAAGTGCAATAACTCCAAGCATTCAAGGAGGCTTCCAATGAACTACAACGATAACTTTTTTGCTCACTCAAAGGGGCATTTCTAGTTGTAAAAGCTTTCTTCCTCTTTCCATGTTCTTGATTTCAACAGGGGCCAGAACTTAGGTTTTGGGGTTTTTCTCACCATTGTTTATTTTAGATTGATTTGTTTGATCTTTGTAAGGGGTATGGTTGGTAAACCTAAGGGAAAAACAAATTGAGTTTTTGGATAGTAAGCTCGGAAAAACTATCCAACTGTAATTTTGTGAGATTATAGTAAAATTTTCAAGAGTCTTGCTTGGAGAGTGAACGTAGGTGCTGAAAGTGCACTGAACTATTATAAAATTTTTTTGTTTGTGTGTGTGGTATTGCTTGTGTCTTTTATTTACTTTCTCATTTAATTCACATAGGCTTCGCACATATCTGCTTTAATTTTTGAAAATCCAATTCAGCCCCCCTTGGATTGTCTATCTAGGCAACAATTGGTATCAGAGCCTTGGTTCTCTACTAATTATTGATTTTATCAACTAGAGACAAAGATCATGTCAACCCAACTAGGAGGTCTACTTCTCAAAAGGCAATCCACAAATAGGCCACCTCTTTTCAATGGGTCCAACTATACCTATTGGAAAGCTCGCATGCATATTTTTATTCAAGCCCTCGAATATGATATATAGAGTGTCATTGTCAATGGTCCACACACATCTACAATCATTATCAATGGTACATCCTCTCCTAAGTCAGAGAATGATTAGGATAAAATAGACAAGAAACTTATCTAGTTAAATGCCAAGGCAATGAATGTACTCTATTATGCCCTTAATGTAAATGAGTTTAACCTAATTTTCACTTGCAATTTTGCTAAGAAAATTTGGGATAGACTTAAAGTCACACATGAAGGAACAAATCAAGTAAAAAAAACTAAGATTAACATGCTAGTTCATCAGTATGAGTTATGTAAAATGGATCCCATTGAATTTATCACTCGCATGTACACAAGACTCACTAATATTATAAATGGTTTAAAAAGCTTGAAAAATGTTTACACTAATAGTGAATTGGTGAGAAAGATCCTCAGGTCTTTGTCTAGAACATGGGAATCTAAAGTAACAGCCATCCAGGAGGCAAAGAATCTGAACACTATCTCTAGAGGAGCTTATTAGATCCCTGATGACACATGAGCTTGCCATGAGTCAGCATAATAAGGAAGACAACAAGAAAAAGAAAATAATAGCACTGAAATCCATGGCAGCTGAAGAAGAAGATGATCTATCCACCAGTGAGAAAATTGATGAAGACATGGTCTTGGTGATCAAAAAATTCAAAAAATTTATGAAAAGAAGAAGACATGGATTCAAGAAGAGGAGCTTCATTAGAAGAGAAGCCAGCAGGAAGAAAGAGAAAGAAAAAGAAAAGGATCAGCCCACCTGCTACAAATGCAAGAAGCTAGGACATTTTAGGGCTGAATGTTCTCAGCTAAAGAAGGGGCCAAAAAGAACAAAAAAGAAAGCTATGTTAGCAACTTGGAGCAATAACGACGAGTCAAGCTCCAAGGAAGAAAACCAAAATAAAGCAAACTTGTATTTCATGGTACAAGATGATGAGGTATCCTCCACTCTTGTCTCAGATTTTATCATTGATGCATTTCAAAATGCATTTTATGACTCGATGAAAGGTTTCAAAAAGATTAGTACAAAAAAAAAAAATCTTAAGAAAATGACTCAAACTCTTTTAAAAGAAAAGAAAGAGGTAATTAGTAACCACAATAAGTTAAAAGAAGAAAACAAAATCCTAAAGGATGAATTGGATAAATTAAAATCTTTAGTTGATAAATTTACTTGTAGTTCTAAAAAATTATAAATAATTTTAAATAATCAAAAAGAAGCTTATGATAAAGTCGGACTAGGATATAAATCTAAAGATAAAACTAAGTTTCTAAAGAATTTCTTCACGGCACCCATATCAGTTATCACTTCTTATATCACTTGATTTAGATGCAAAAAAGTAGGACATAAAGCATTTGAGTGTAATACTAGAAAATTCAATGAAAACATGTTAAAAGTATTTGGATTCCAAAAGAAATCATGTCTACTAACCCTAAAGGATCCAAGAAGACTTGGGTACCTAAAACTATCACTTGATTATTTATGCAGGAATGCCTTGCAGCCCAAGGATCAAAATGGGAGTGGTACTTAGATAGCGGTTGCTCAAGGCATATATTGGGTGATGAGGAACAATTCATCACCCTAAAAAGAAAGAAAGGGAGAGTAGTCATCTTTGGCGATAACGGCAAAGGCAAAATTATTGGCTATGATAAAATTCATATTACTCCTACCATCTTTATAGATAATATATTATTAGTTGATAATTTAAAACATAACTTGCTTAGTATTAGTCAACTATGTGATAAAGGTTTTAAAGTCTTCTTTGAATCTTCATTGTGCAAAGTATCTAGTTCCTTGGATGATAGTTTAAAATTCATTGGATTTAGGCATGGCAATATCTACATGGTGAATCTTGATGAAATTGCCATGAAGAATGGCCAATGCTTAGTTGCAATGAATGCTAATCTAAAAAAAATTAGTTGGCTTTAGCACCATAGGTTAGGTCATGCTAGCATGCATACTCTATATAAATTGCTTAATAAAGACTTAGTTTAGCGCTACCAAAACTAAATTTTAAAATTGATCATGTTTGTGATGCTTGCCAATTTGAAAAATAAAATAGGAAGAGTTTTAAATCTAAAAATGTGATTTCAACTTCTAGGTTTCTTGAATTAATTCATATGGATTTGTTTGGACCTACTAGGACCATTAGCCTAGGAGGAAAAAAGTATGGTCTTATCATTGTTGATGATTTCTCTCGTTTCACTTGGGTTATGTTTTTAGCCCACAAAGATGAAACATTTTCAATATTTTCAAAGTTCTATAAGAAGATAACAAATGAAAAGAACTCTACCGTGATATGTATCCGTAGTAATCATGGAATAAAATTTGAAAACAGACACATTGAAGAATTTTGCAATGACCATGGCATAAAATTTAATTTTTCAGCAGTTAGAACCCCTCAACAAAATGAAGTTGTTGAAAGAAAAAATAGAACCTTAGTTGATATGGCCCGTACCATGTTGTATGAAGAGAATCTACCCAAATACTTTTGGGTTGAAGCCGTTAACACAGCATGTTACATCCTAAATAGAGTTTCTATTCATCCAATCTTAAAGAAAATCCCCTATGAGCTTTGGAAAGAAAAAAGATCTAATATTAATTATTTTCATATTTTTGGTTGCAAATATTTTATTCATTACAATGGTAAAGATAATCTTGGTAAATTTGATGCTAAGGTAGATGAAGGTATATTTCTTGGATACTCTATATCTAGTAAAGCATATAGAGTCTTCAACAAATACTCTTTGATCGTTGAAGAATCTATATATGTCATTTTTAATGAAGCTAACAATCAATCTTCGAGAAAGAAAGATGTTTTTGATGATAACATAGAAATTCTCAAAGATGGAATGAAGGAGTTAAACTTGAAGGACAACAACATTCAAGACAAAGGTAAGTCTATAATAATCTTTGAACAAAGCAATGATGGTGAGAATGAAACATCTAATGATCATAGAGATCTACACAAAGAGTGGAGGTACGCACATAATCACCCAAGAAAATTGATATTAGGTGATTCTTCATAAGGGATAAGAACTAGATCTTCTTTTAAAGATACATTTGATTATCTTGTATTTGTTTCTCAAATAGAATCTAAAAATATTGAAGAAGCTGAAAAAGACTCTAATTGGATATGTTGGTGTGGAATCTGGTTGACGCCAGAACTGGCTGAAGCTGGAGAAGCCAAGGTCACCACAAGAACCTGCAAAAGAAGTCCAAATCGGAGGTAGGGTGGCTCCGACAGGATCCTCCGATGGTCAAGTCAGCTCTTCCGACCAACAAAAATGGAATGCTGAGTAGTGAAAGTAGCAGAGTTTTGAGGGAGAAGATGAGAGCTTAGAAAAAATATATCTGGAGGATTTCTTTTATAGATGGAGAATGTAACAAACTGATGGTGACAGTCATCACTACTGAGTAGTGGGCCGTTCAGGCTACATGGAGTTTATTGTAGAGAGTAGTGTCTATTGTCATTACATGCCAGTCCATTGGAATTTAATAGTTGAAGTTCGGAGGAGGTAGGCACTGGTGGTGAAGAGCTTCAAGTTTCATCAATTCTAGAGAAGTTTGAATTCCTTCAGGGGCATCTGTGTGTAAGTGGGTTCATGCTATGCAGATTGCTAGATCCGCATAAGCATAGAGGCTCTTCTAGATGACTGCAAGAAGTTTGGTCGAAAGAGGTTCGGAGGTCCTGTGACTAGAGAAATCCTGAAGGAAGTTCATTGGAGGAATCTGCAAGGAGGTATGCTGGAAGGATTTGGAAGGAGTTTGACTAATGGAGAAATCCGACTGAGGATACAATCCAAAAGAAGTCTGACTGCTGGAGAAGTCTGGCTATCGAAGAAGTTCGGGAGACTTATAATTTGGGAAGGTCGGCTGGATGAATGTCGAAAGGAGCCTGCCTGAGATGGAGAAGTCTGACTGAAGGAGAAGTTCAGAAGACTTACGATTGGGGAAGGTTGGCTGGATGAACATCGAAAGGAGCTTGCCTGGGATGGAGAAGTCCGATTGAAGGAGAAGTTTGGAAGACTTGCGATCGAAGAAGGTTGGCTGGAGGAATGTCGAAAGGAGCCTACCTGGGATGGAGAAGTCCGACTAAAGGAGAAGTTTGGAGGGATCCTACGAATTCAATCGAGGGTCAATCTAGGTCGTTGCTATCGGATGGGATCATTCAGTAATCAGATATCCGATAGAACTTCGGCAGGAGCAGGTTCACCCCTAACAATAGTCCTCCCACTCCTGAATTCAAAATTCAAAGGAAGGGAGTGCAGAAGCGACTGCCAAAGTTCTTTTTGGCTTTCCACATTTATCAGGATGAGATGTTTTGGCATTTACCATGCTAGCATCGGATCTCTTTAAATTTGAAACGACTTCGAGAAGATGACCCTTCGAATTTTCCGCCACAAGTGGGACACACAGTGCACATAGATCGACCGAAGGCAACTCGTAATCATAACCGCCTTGGGCCTCTTTTTGGCTATTTAAGGCCTTCTTCCTCCTCCAAAACCCATTTCGCCCGAGTCTCATTCTTCCTCCAGCTCCTGCTCTTCTTCCATCTGGGAGTTTCAATTCCTCCCTTCACCTTCCCTAGATCTAGGCATTCCTCCATCCGATTCCATCGTACCCATTGTCTCTTTGTCATCCCCAACCAACTTAGGTCATCCTCTCAACACCTATTGTCAATTACTCTTGCCTCTTTTGCTCCTTGTTCTTTTGATTTTTTTGTATAAGTTTTTGCACTTTATTTTTTCCTACTTTTTTGGAAGTTTTTG
The DNA here is from genome assembly GCA_006176705.1 of Cocos nucifera. Lineage (NCBI taxonomy): Eukaryota > Viridiplantae > Streptophyta > Magnoliopsida > Arecales > Arecaceae > Cocos > Cocos nucifera. Next base: position 42,632 of record QRFJ01004880.1, read on the forward strand.
AGGGGGTTTACTTCGATCCGGATGTCTTCTAAAATCTTCCAATCCACCGATTCTTGGAGCTCGTCCGAACCGGCCTTCCTAGACCCTATCCCCTTGACCAAGGTTGAGCCTAGGAATATGTCCCATCAGCCTTTTACTTTGGACATTATTCCTTCTATCCTTATTTTGAATGATCTTTCCTTAATTAGGATACAGTATGGCATCCCATCGAAGTACGACCTTGAGATTTTTGGATTAGATGACCGCGCTAGTTTGGCTCCAACCGATCGGTTTTATTTGTATCTAGAAGCCTTGCATGTCGGGCTTCGACTTTCACCTCCTCCCTTTGTAGTCACCCTATTTTGCTTTTTGAACATCTCCTTTGCCTTCATTGTATCGAACTCCTTTTAGTTCGTAATAGGCTTCCTTTCCCTCTATCGCTTGACCGAAGTTCGGTCAATTATCTCACTTTTTCAAAATTTTTATACTTTTAAGCATCACCCTTCCGCAAAGGACTGGTAGTACTTCTCCTCCTAGTTCGGTAAGAAGGGGTTATTGAAAGGTGCTCCTTCTTTCATTCATAACTGGAAGAAAAAGTACTTCTTTGTCCAATGCCCGACCTTGATGCTTGGTTTTCTTCCTTGGGGCTTCCTTCGGAAATTAGTTCATCAAGCTCCTAGTATGGATGGAGCCGACCTCGAGTCTTCTAATAAATTCAAGACGTACCAAGTTTCTCTCATTTTCGACCTTCTGAAGGAGCAGACCTTATTCAACCTTGGCTTGAGCCCTCTTGATCCTGCTGGTATTAAGTGCATTTTTATATATGTGTATATATATAAATTCTCATGAGGTTTTATATGTACCTTGCCTGACTGTAAATTTTTCTTTATCGTAGAAATGGATACCGATGTCATAGAGAGACTCGCCAAGAGCCTGTATGCCGAGAAGAAAAGGAAGGGGAAGGCTCCAAGCGATGGCTTAAAGTGGGTGAACGTCGGTGCCTCCAACCCTACGGCTCCTGCTATTGCCAATGTCGCTCCCGAGGTCCGCCCTAAAAATGAGGTCATCCTGACCACATATGCTGATGTCGTAGAAGGAGAATCTCTTCCCCCGAGCCCGCAAATCTCCCCACCGGGGATTGCATGCCCGATCCCTCCATTGACGAAGGTAAAGAGAGGAGGAAGGAGAAAGCAGCCATTGCGGAAAAGGTCCGCAAGGTGCATCTGGGTGGGCCCAGTTGGAGCAATGGTGATGACCAGGGGATGGACCCCTTCAATAAACCAGATATCATCCAAAAACTAATAGACAAGTTTGCTCTACCAGAGGAAGTGGACCGCCTGGCCAGCCTTGACCATAGATAGTTCATCTGGGAGTCTCTCGAGATTGTCCTTAGGGTAATTATCTTGCCATACTTTTTTTAAATTTTCTCACCCTTTCTTCCTTCACCTTACAACAATCTATTCAAGGCAGTCGGGCCACCACATACTTGTCCACCTGAAGAGGGCAAATCGCCTGAAGGTGGAGATGCTGAATGTCCGAGAAGGCCTTCAGGTAGAGATTAATGACCTTCAAGTAATGACTGCCGAGGCTGAGCACCTCGCGGGAAAGAAGATGGTGGAAAGTGAGAGCTTGTGCGATGCACTTCGCAGCGAGGAGTTCATCTCGGTCAGACTTAAGGCAGCATTGGCTCAAGAGGAAGAGGAGAAGAAAGAAGCCAAGCTCAAGGTCGCTAAGCTGGAGGCCCAATTGGCAAAGTCCATTTCGATGGCAGCAGTCCGAGCCATGGAGGAGTTCAAGACCTCCCCCAAAATGAAGGACTTGAACATCGCCTTTAGCTAGGAGGCGTTGATTAAGTGCTTTGAGCTCTACGAAGGCAGGGTGGCCCGGAGGGTCCCCGAGCTTGACCTCAGCTTCCTAGAAGAGGAGGAGGCCGACGATGAAGCGGGACCGTCCAGCACTGGGGCCGATCTTTCTTCTGCTGAGCCCACTGTGGAGGCACCCAAGCCTATCGAGAGCACCCCAACTTCTTCTACTGCTGCACCCCCCGAGGTTGTGGACCTCAAGTAGTTATATCTTTTTCTTTTTCTTTATTGACTTGCTTTGTACCTGAAAGTTTCTAGTTACTTGAAAATGAATTCACTTTCATGTATACCTTTCTTCACATTGATGTTATGTCATATGTTATCCAGTATCCTCCCACCGACTAGGGTCATAACCCACCATCCTCAATCGACGTCGATCCCTTACCTTAGGGAGTCCCACTGAAGCCCTTGATAAAGATCTTGAAGAAGAAAGTCCATCATCTGAAGAAGAAATTGAAAAAGATGGAGGACAGTCTTTAGGCTTCTCGAAAGAATGCCTCGGAGGTGACTAAAAAAGTCACTCACCTTTGAAACTTATATATGAAGGACTCTATAGACTTTGGCATCCGGAAGGGCATTTTTGAGATGGAGCTTGCCAAACTCAAGAAAAATGCCAACCACAAGTCTTGGGAGTTAATGGCGAAGATCGACTCCCTTGTAACCAAGCTTAAAGCGATGAAGAAGAAGATCTAATTGCTGGAAGAAAGTTCACCATGGTCCTCTGATAAAGCATGATACGAGTGGGACTGGTCGAAGAAGTTCTCCGTGCTCCAAAAGTAGTTGCATGATGCTAAGCTCGTCTACGATACCTATTGATTAGGTTGGAGTGAGAGGATATCTAAACTTGAGCAAAAGCTTCATGCTACCAATGGTGAAATAGCTCGGCTCCAGAAATAGCTGAATGATAGTTACCAAGCTGGGACAAGCAAGGAGTCGGAGGAGATTGCCTCTTTGAGGGGGATCATCGTGAGCTTTTAGAGTCGGTCAAGGCAGAAAAGGCCGAGGTACAATGGCTGAAGTTCCAGCTAACCTATGAGCCACAAGCCATTAAGAATGCAGAGGCTGAGTCTGAAGTCTTGAGGAAGCAATGGCGAGAGCTTGAAGGCAAGTTTTAACATGCCAACAGGATGTACATAGATGGTTTACTAAAAAAGAAGGAGCTTGAGGAAGAGATCTTAAGAATGAAGCAAACCTTGGTGATGGCTGGGGCCAATAGCCCAAAATCTGAGGAGTCTGGTCTATTTTAAGGCTTTGGCCTTTCTCCTTCTTCTTTCTTATCATGTGATTGGCCTTGCCGACCTTTATTTTGCTTATAATAAACTTATATTTATAATAAGATGGTACCTTTTTTCATCATCATTCGCCTTACACGAACTCAATGCTTGCTTGTGTCTTCATTTTCCCACTTTGCCTTTCTTCCATGTTGTCTTTTGATGAAGTGGTTGTTGTGGATGCCTATCCGAGGTCCTTTTTACGGACTTGAGAGCGATTTTCCTTCTTGCATCTTATACGGTCGGGTAGTCATAGGAAAAATATGTGTAAGGATCGGTGACAAGGTTTCTCCCTTCTCTTTACTTTAGATTGGGGGCTCATCTTCGGAGACAGTTGTCCAATAATCAGCAGGCCAGTGTTGATAAAGAATCAGAGCAGCTTGCCTTCTCGAGGGAGTCACGTATGAGAAGGATAAGGCCGAACTCCAGCAATTGAAGATCCAAGTGGTACACGAGCGTCAAGGTGAAGAGTCTGCTGAAGAAGAAGGTCCTTGAGGAAGAAATCTTTAGCTCCACATAATCTCTTGTAATGGCGGGGCTCGACAGCCCAAAGTCTGAGGGTTTTGAGCCTTCCTAGGGCTTTGTCGTTTTTTCTTTTTTTCTTTTTGTACACGGTCTTGTGGATCTTCACTTTGTAATGAACTTTGGTTTCAATGAAGGAATATTTTCTCCCATCATCTTTTTTCTTTGTTTAGATTCAGTGCCTATTGATTTTTTCCATTTCTCTCTTTCGCTTTGACTTTCATTGAAGTGATTGTTGAAAATGTAGTTTTTCTCCCATCTTTTCATAATCGAAGATTTTTTACCTATGCTGGGATGGATTTATCCTTCCATGTTTGACTCCATCAATTTTTCTTCATCCTTTCATCAAGATGAGGTTTTTCCTCCAGCTTAGGTAATCGGAGGTCTTCGTTTTGCTTATGTTGGGATGAGGTTCTCTTCTATTCCTTGCGCTATCGTAGGGGCATGTTAGGGTCGTTGATAGGGCTTCTTCCCTCATCTCGTATTAGATTAACGAGGTCTCCAACCTTACTCACATTAGGATGAGGTTCTCTTCCTACTCCTAACATGGCTATAGGGGCACATTAGGGTCGTTGATAGGGCCTCTCCCCTCATCTCATCTTAGATTAACGAGGCCTTTGACTTTTCTCACATTAGGACGAGGTTCTTCTTTTATTCCTAACATAGCTGTAGGGGCACATTAGGGCCATTAACAGGGCCTCTCCCCTCATCTCATCTTAAATTAATGAGGCCTTCGATTTTGCTTACATTAGGATGAGGTTCTCCTCCTATTCCTAATGTGGCTGTAGGGATACATTAGGACAGTTGATAGGGCTCTCCCCTCATCTCATCTTAAATTAACGAGATTTTTAGCTTTGCTCATGTTTGGACGAGATTCTTCTCCTATTCCTAACGTGGCTAGAGGGGTGCATTAGGGCCATTGATAGGGCCTCTCTCCTCAACTCGTCTTAGATTAATGAGATCTTCAGCTTTGCTCACGTTAGGATGAGGTTCTCCTTCTGTTCCTAATGTGGCTGTAGGGGTGCATTAGGGCCATTGATAGAGCCTCTCCCCTCATCTCGTCTTAGATTAACGAGGCCTTCAGCTTGCTCAAGTTAGGACGAGGTTCTTCTTTTGTTCCTAATAGGACCACTTTTGATTATTTTGGAAAGTTATTTCCTATCATCAAATGATTTTTGCAACAAGAAATAACAATATTGGAATAGGGGAGTTCTATTAAAGATAAATTACTAGTAGTACATTCTTAGATTTTTTGAATTCCAAGGCTGCGGGAGTGTTGCTCCTTCAAGCTTCTTTAAGCAATAAATTCTGGGCTGTACGACCACTTGATACGAGCCTTTCCAACTTGGAGCATGCTTTTCTTAATTCTGAGGTTGTGAAACAACTGCTCGCCGAAGTACTAAGTCCTCCACTTTGAATATTTTGCCTTTGACTTTAGAGTTGTAGTAACGGGCTACTTTTGCTTATAGGCTGCCATCCGAACTTAAGCTTTTTCTCTTTTTTCCTCCAATAAGTCGAGGTTAGCCCTGAGGTCCTGTGAGTTATGCTGCTCATTGAATGCCATGACCCATACTGACGGGAGTTTGAGTTCTATTTGGATGATCGCTTCTGTTCCAAGAGCTAAGGCAAATGGGGTCTCCCCAATTGGCAATCTTTAGATAATTCGGTATGCCCGAAGCATATGATAGATTTCATCCATCCAATTCTTCTTTGCTCTTTCAAGTCTTGCTTTGATACCTTGCAACAGGATTCTGTTTATTATTTCAGCTTCGTCGTTTGCCTGTGGATGGGCTACTGATGTAAAATAGTGGGAGATGTTCGAGTTTTCACAAAATTTGGCAAACTTTGCTCTAACAAACTATCGCTCATTATCTGTTATGAGGATTTGAGGCAATCCAAATCTACAAATGATCGACTTTTAGGTGAAATTCTAAACTTTTATTTCAGTAATTTTTGTCAGAGGTTCAGCCTTGATCTACTTTGTGAAATAATCTATTGCCACCAAGAGGAACTTATGCTATCCAGATGCCATGGAAAAAGGTCCAAGTATGTCCATCCCCATTAAGCAAACGACCGTGGGGCGCTCAGGTGTGTAAGTTCAGAAGCTGCCTGCCTTTGAATGTTTGCATTTCTCTGACAGTGGTCATATTTTTTGACATACTCTATAGAATCATGGTACAAGGTCGTTCAGTGGTAATCCTGCCGAAGTAGTCTATGTGATAAGGATCTGGCTTCCACATGACTTCCGCAGATTCCTTCGTGAACTTTTCTTAATGCAAAGTCGGCTTCTAAAGATCTGAGACATCTCAAGAGCAGTAAGAAATACGATCTTTTATACAGTTTACCTTTATATACAATATATCGGGAGGCTTAATTTCTAAGTTTGTGAGCTTCTTTTGGATCATGAGGAAGAGCTCCATCTTTAAGATAAGCAACTAATGGGTCAATCTAACATGGCTCACGATCGATCTGCATTACAGACTGTTGCTCTTCCAAACTCGGGTGTTTCAAGACTTCAAAGAAGATTCCCTTGGGCAGTTTAGTTAGGGCTAATGTTGCCAACTTTGAGAGAAGGTTGGCCCTAGTATTTTTCACTCTCGGAATCTTCTTAATGTCAAAATTATTGAAGGCCAGAGTCAAGCTCTTCACTTTCTCAAGATATTTTATCATGCTTTCTTTTCGAGCCTTATAATCGCTACTAACTTGTCCAACCATCAATTAAAAATCAGTGTAGACTTGGAGTCGATCTTCTTTCAATTCTTTGGTGATCCTTAACCCTGCAATCAAAGCTTCATATTCGGCCTCATTGTTTATGGTAGGAAATTCAAAGCGTAGCGCATATTCGGCGACGACTCTTTCTGGGTTAACTAAGATTAGCCCTGCGCCTGCACCAGAAGTATTGGACGAGCTATCGACATATAGGGCCTAGAAATCTTCAGGGAGGTCGGCTCTTTCCTCAAAGGAGCTCGATTGTGACCAAGGAATATCGACTTTATTCTGTTCAAGCTTGGCTTCATCTGGAATGGTGCATTCAACTATAAAATCTGTCAGAATTTAGGCTTTGATCGATGGTCGAGGTTGGTAGTTGATGTCGAACTCGGTGAGCTCAATTGCCCATTTTGCTATTATTTCAGAGGCATCCGTTCGATGAAGAACTATCTTGATTGGTTGATCAGTGAGATGGGTTATAGTGTGCCTTTGGAAGTAAGGTCGAAGTCTCTGGGCTACAATCAATAGGTAATAAGTTAGTTTTTCTAGCTTATTATACCTGATCTCAGCGTCCTTCAAGACTCGACTTATGTTGTAGATCGATCGCTGTACTTTTGCCTCTTCTTTGATTAGGACTACTGCTAGGGCTACTAGAAAGATCGCTAGGTACAAAAATAGATCTTCTCCAGGTTTGGACTTTGCCAACAGTGGGGGCGAACCGAGGTAGCTCTTAAATCCTTCAAAGGATTGTTGGCATTCAGCGGTCTAGTAGAAGTTCTTTGGTTGCTTAAGAACTTGAAAGAAGGACATGCATCGCTCGACTGAGCTCGAGATGAAGCAGTTCAGGGATGCCACCTTTTCAGTCAGGTGCTAAACTTCTTTGATTGATTTTGGGATAGTCATCTCTTGAATGGCCTGAATCTTCATTGGATTTGCTTCAATCCTACACCGTGATACCATGAATTCCAAAAACTTTTCTGAAGTCACACTGAAGGCACACTTGGTTGGATTCAACTTCATCTTGTATCTCCGAAGGATGCTGAAGGTCTCTTCAAGGTCAGAAATGTGATTTATTGAAGCTTGGCTCTTGACAAGCATGTCATCTGCATATACCTTTATGTTGCAGCCGATCTACTCCTTGAAGATTTTATTAACCAGGCATTGGTATGTTGCTCCTATATTTTTAAGTTCAAAAGACATAATTCTATAATAGTAAAGACTATGGTCAGTAATAAAAGTGGTTTTCTTCTCATCTCCTAGGGCCATCTGAATTTGATTATAGCCGAAGAAGGCATCTATAAAAGTGAGGAGCTCGTGGCCCGAGATTGCATCCACCAGCTATTCCATTCCGAACAAGGGGTAGCTATCTTTTGGGCAGGCTTTGTTCAATTTTTTAAAGTCTATGCACATTCTCCACTTGTCATTCATCTTTTTGACGAGCACAACATTGGAGACCTAGTTCGGATAGTTGACTTCTCGGATGAATCCGGCCTTGAGGAGCTTATCAACTTTCTCTGCAATTGCTTCCTGCCTCTTTGGAGCATGGCTACGCATCTTCTCTTTCACTGAATGATGTTTAGGATCAACAGCCAGGCGATGTTCCATGACCTCCGCATCTATCTCGGGCATGTCGTCGGGGACCCAAGCAAAAACATCTACGTTTCTCCATAGAAATTTGACAAGCTACTCTCATAGTTCTTCTGCTAAGTTGGAGCCGATCTGCACCATGTGCTCTGCATTCCCATCATTTAGTGGGACAGAAATAAGATCTTCCATAGGCTCTCCCTGCTCTTCTGTTAGATCATTGTGGACATCCAACTCATCAATCGGATAAGGATCTAGCCGCTCACCCCTCTTCAAGGTAATTGAATAGCAATACCTTGCCAGGACTTGATCTCGTTTGACTTCTCCGATCCCATAGCTTGTTAGAAACTTCGTTTTCAAGTAGTATGTTGACAATACTGCCTGAAGTATGTTTAGATCAGGTCGAGCGAGAATTGCATTATAAGCCGATGGAGCTTTTACTATCAGGAAGTCTACCTGTGCATTGGACTATTTTGGATATTGTCCTATAGCCACGATCAAAGTTATTACACATTCAACTGGTACTGCATCACCAGTAAAGCTCACCAATGGGGAGTCCATGGGTCCAAGCTGACTATGAGGTATAGATATTTTGGAGAAAGCATCATAAAATAAGACATCGACCAAATCATTATCAAGAAGGATGCGGCGTACATCATACTCTGCAATATTTAAGGTAATTACAACCATATTGTTATGCAGGAACTGAACTCCCTGGGCATCTGCTTCAGTGAAAGTCAGGGTCTTCTCAGTTCTCCACCTCTTTGCCAATCCCTCAGATCTGACGGCCTCCTCTTATCGAAGTCCCCCAGGGATGGTGTTAATAATGTCGAGAGATGGCCGATCTCCTTGCTGTTCCTCCCTCCTTGATGATTTCGATTGTGAAAGTGCCCTCGATCGATCCTCTCTTCCTTCAGATCGACATCATAGAAATCGATCGGTTTCATCTGATGAGCTCCTCGATCTCATGTTGGAGCTGAATACATTCTTCAGTATCGTGATCATGGTCATGATGGTAGAGACATTATTTGTTAGGATTGCACTTGCCAGGATGAGTGCACATCTTCTCTGGCCTTGGCAGTTGCTTCTTGATCTCCATTAATAGTTATGTTTTCAGAGCATTGAGAGGGGCATAGTTGTAAAATCTTCTAGGAGGAGAACCTCTTCATGTCCTTCTATCAGGGCTTCTTTGTTTTTGAGCTCAAAGAGGAGTTCGGACTCGCTTACACTTAGGAGGAGATCTGGAGTGCAGTCGAGCTTCGCTTAGCTTTTCTTCAACTATGGGCTTGCTAGATTCGCCCACCTACCACTTTTCTGCGACTTTCTCATCCTTCAACTTGAAGGCTTCTTTAACTCGGGCATATCCTTCATCTCAAGCTAGCAGATCGACAAAATTTTTAGGATATTTCTTCTCCAGAGAAAATAAGAGATCATTCTTTTGAAGGCCGCTCTTCAATGCGGCAATGGCAACGGACTGATCAAGATTTCGAACTTCAAGAATAGTAGCATTGAAGCGATTGACATAAGCCCAAATGTATTCTTCCTCTTTTTATTTGATGTTGATGAGGAAGTCTGAACCTCGCCCTGGGATGCTGGCTATTGACGAAATGAGCCATAAAGTAATGACTTATCTGGTTGAAGGAAAAGATCATACTCGACTTCAATGTTGAGTATCAATTTTTTGCTGCTCTCTTCAGAGTAGACGGAAAAGCTCAGCATAAGATGGCATCTCGTGCACCATGGAGCAGCATCATAGTTTGAAAGATCTCTAGGTAGTCGATCAGATCAGTGGTCCCATCGTAGTTCTCGAATTGAGGGAGCTTGAAGTTTGGCGGGATCGGTTCCTGCATGATTTGATGAGAGAAAGGAGGGTCGGTGCAGATATCGTTACCGTGAGAGAAGGGAGCATGGCAGAGTTTCTTAATCCATTGGTTCATTTCTTGTAGCTTTCGGTCTAGAAGATCTTTACGGTCGTGGGTCTCTAAAGTTTTTTGGTTGAACAGGGGCAGAGTCCCTCCAGGGGTAGAGTCATGGTTAGAGCCGGGCCTCCCTATCCTTTGCTTTCCTTTTTTGGTAGTTACCGATCGACTCATCCAAGTCGATCATTCCTAGACTGGATCCTAGGGTTTTGACAAAGCTTGCTTCGATCGGATTGGCATCAGAGGCCACTACTACTGCATGGCCTGCACTACTTTGGTGAGGCCCCTAACCTACTGGACTAGCAGGTTAAATTGCTCTGCATCTACCATTACTACCGGCGGAGTTTGAGATGCTTGAGAGGAGATGGGGGTGGGCAGATCTAGATGAGATCTGGCCATGAAGGTAGTCGACCATTGCGTGGAAATCTTTCTGGGAGGCATCCTTGTGAGATCAACTAGAAAAGAAGAACTCTAAGGGGGAAGGAGAGAGATCTTTACTGAGCACTCCTTTAAGAGCAAGAGAACCTCAAGAGAAAGAGGACCCTTCCTCTAATGCCAATCCTGTTAGTGCATAATTTGGTTGATGCCGGAACTGGCTGGAGCTAGAGAAGCCGAGGTTGCCATCGGGACCTGCAACAGAAGTCCAAATCGGAGGTGGGGTGGCTCCGATAGGACCCTCCGATGGTCAAGTCAGCTCTTTCAACCAACAAAAATGGAATGCTCAGTAGTGAAAGTAGCAGAGTTTTGAGGAAGAAGATGAGAGCTTTGAAAAAACATATTTGGAGGGTCCCTTTTATAGATGGAGCCTATAACAAACTGATGGTGATATCCATAACTACTGAGTAGTAGGCCGTTCAGGCCACGTGGAGTTTGTTGCGGAGAGTGGTGTCCGTTGTCGTGATGTTTTAGTCCATTGAGATTTAATAGTTAAAGTTTGGAGGAGGTAGGGACTGGCGGTGAAGAGCTTTAAGTTTCATCAATTCCAAAGGAGTTCGGACTCCTTCAGGGGCGTCTGTGTGTAAGTGGGTTTATACTGTGTATATTGCTGGATCCGTATAAGCGTAGAGGCCCTTCTAGGCAACTGTAGGGAGTTTGGTTGGAAGGGGTTTGGAAGTCCTGTGACTGGAGAAATTCTGAAGGAAGTTTGCTAGAGAAATTGAAAGAAGGTCTGCTGGAAGGATTCAGAAAGAGTTCGATTGATGAAGAAACCCGGTTGAGGATGAAGTCCGAAAGGAGTTTGATTGCTGGAGCAGACCGACTGTTGGAGAAGTTCGAGAGACTTGCGATCTGGGAAGGTTGGCTGGATGAATATTGAAAGGAGCCTACCTAGGATGGAGAAGTTCGGTTGAAAGAGAAGTTTGAAAGACTTGCAATCAGGGAAGGTCGGTTGGATGAATGTCGAAAGAAGGTTGTCTAGGATGGAGAGTCCGACTGAAGGAGAAGTTTGAAAGACTTGCGATCGGAGAAGATTGGCTGGAGGAATGTCGAAAGGAGCCTGCCTGGGATGGAGAAGTTTGACTAAAGAAAAAGTTCGGAGGGATCCTGCAAATTCAGTCGGGGGTCAATCTAGGTCGTCGCTGCCGGACGGGATTATTCAGTAATTAGATATCTGGCAGAACTTTGGCAGGAGCAGGTTTGCCCCCAATAGGATACTAGCCATGCAAGATGAACTAAACTAATTTGAAAGAAATAATGCTTGGACTCTTGTAAACAGACCCATTAACCATCATATGATTGGCATTAAATGGGTATTTAGGAATAAATTAGATAAACATGATAATGTTGTAAGAAATAAAGCTAGACTAGTTGCTAAGGAATATAATCAAGAAGAAGGAATCGACTTTGATGAAATATATACTCCCGTAGCAAGATTAGAGGCTATTAGATTGTTACTTGCTTTTGCTTGTTACATGAATTTTAAATTATTTCAAATGGATGTGAAAAGTATCTTTTTGAATGGTTATATTGCTGAAGAAGTATTAGTAAAATAACCACCTGGCTTTGAAAATTACTCACTTCCAAACCATGTGTACAAATTAAATAAAGTACTTTGTGGACTTAAACAAGCACCTAGAGCATGGTATGAGAGATTGAGTAAATTTTTAATATAAAATAATTTTATTAGAGAAGGTGTAGAGACCATACTATTTTTGAAAAAAAAATTATGATCTTCTTGTTGTTCAAATATACATGGATGATATTATATTCAGAGCTACTAATGAAATTATTTATTAAGAGTTTGCTAAGTTGATATAAGGTGAATTCAAAATGAGCATGATGGGAGAGCTAAATTTTTTCTTTGGACTATAAATCAAATAATCAAAGAAAGAAATTTTCATTAGCCAAATAAAGTACATCAAGAAGATGCTAAAAAAATTTGGCATGGAAAATGAAAAAGAGATCGGCACACCTATGGGCCCCTCATGCAAACTTGACAAAGATGAAAAGGTAAGAATGTAAATAAAAACCTTTACAGAGATATGATAGGATCTTTACTTTATTTAACTACAAGTAAGCCTGATATATTATTTAGCATATACATGTGTGCTAGATTTTAATCTAACCCTAAAGAATCTCACTTACTAGCTGTTAAGAGAATTTTTAGATATTTGACCTACATATACAACTTAGGACTTTGGTACTCAAAATAATCCACCATTGAATTGATAGGATACACCGATACAGACTATGGAGGATGTAGAATTGATAGAAAGAGCACCAGTGACACCTGCCAATTTCTAGGGTTGAACTTGATTTCATGGTATAGCAAAAAGCAAAACTCTGTAGCACTGTCAACAGCCGAGACCTAATATGTTGCTATAGGGAGTTGCTGTGCTCAAATATTTTGGATCAAGAAATAACTCGAAGACTTTAGAATTAAATAAAACAAGATACCTATTAGATGTGATAACACCAGTGCTATAAACTTGATAAAAAATTCTATTCAACATTCAAGAACCAAACACATTGAAATTAGGTATCACTTCATTAAAGATCATATTCAAAATAATAACATTATGCTAGAATTTATTTTAACTAAAAATTAATTAGAAGACATTTTTACAAAACCACTAAATGAAGATAGATTCTCAAAAATTTGGGGTGAACTTGGTATTTATGATCCTCTATAAAAATATTTAATCTTGAATTTATTGGATCATTTTTGATCTCCTTCTATCATCCTAAACACCCCTAATTCTATCTTGAAAAATCAAGAAAAATTAGCTTGAAATTTCTCTTCTATTTTGATTTCTTTCCCCTGTGCTCGAGAAGTCTTGGGTTATTCACAAGACCTTTTGGCTGGATTCCGAGAGCTCTCGTGTTAAACACGAGAGCTCTCGAAGTTTTTGAGACATCTCATCTATAAGATGAGAGCTCTCGATTCTAGCTAGCCCTCTTTTTTAATGGATCTTTCGAGAGGTCCTCTATTTCATTCATTCATTTCATTCTTCCGAGACCTCTCCTCCAAACTCTCCCAAACTACCTTCCACTACTCAAAACCTTCCGAATCACCTTCTCTTGTCCATTCCATCCAAATCTAAAACTCCAGTGGCTCTATAGAAGAGAACCCTCACTGCTCAAAGACCATCCATCACACCATTGACCAAAGCTAGGGCTAAGCGATAGCGGGACATGGCTCAAGCTTCTCCATCTACCACTTCATCTCATGCTCGTCTCTTCGTCGCTACTAGGACTGTTCCAATGGGCCGATGTGTTGACATTGATTACCTAGACTGGAAACACTTTCATATTGGGTCGTGGATCAGGTAGCAAGAATGGGAAAAGCTATGTACTCTTGAGGTAAATGTCTATTCAGACCTAATAATAGAGTTCTTTGAGAACATTAGCTTTGAGCATGGGTCAAAGGTAGAGTCCGTTGTTAAAGGAGTACACATTTCCTTGGATGAAAGAAAAATAGGGCAACTCCTCGAAGTTCCTAGTGCAGGGATAAGCAATCTGAATTTGTTTGACAAAATAGAAGCTCTAAAGTCCATCTTGGAAAGAGAAAATGTTGATGAAAATCAATAATTGGTCCCACATCTTCTCTCAGTAGAAATGAGGTTACTGCAATCCTTGGTAAGTCACATCATTTTTCCTAAGGTAAGAAGACATGACTGGGTTAGGAAGAAAGAACTAGCTGTCATGTTCTTTATGATAACCGAAACACCCATGAGCTTTCCTTCTCTTATGCTTCAATAATTAAAGGACATTGCCAATAAAAGCAAAGCCTGTTTGCCCTATGGGATGATCTTCACTTTGATTTTTAAGGATTTTCAAGTTAATTTAGAAGTTGAAGACTTCAAAAAGTTAGCCCACACCGACTACATTAATGAGGAAATTATGAACAGAATGAAGTTTGTAAAAAGGAATGACAGATGGATAAGGGCAGATGAACATATCCCTACTATAAATTATTAGATATGTGTGCCCTAGAAGCCAGAATTGGCTGACACTTGTTGTACACTTCTAAAGGCAAAATTATAATTTTGATTATAAATAATAAAATTGGTTATTTTCTATCATAAATGTGTATTTAGTGTCTGTGATACATCCCTTGAGTTAATGGTAATAATAATTCATATTTTCAAGAGTTGAAAATTTAAAACATAAATTTTCATTATTAACTCATAAAATGCTCCTGACCATAGGATCATCATGAGGATGGTGATTGATCTGGAAGGTTGGTGTATAATCGCTTCTTTATAGTAGATGAGTCTTGAGTCTATGGTGTAGAGACATCAGAGCGAAAGTATAAATACTCGTTAGAGAACGAGGGCACTGAGCGTGACCACCTTGAGCAGTCATAAGGAAGTCTACCTTCTTATCAATGACTGGCTTGAAGCTGCAGTGGTGTGTCTGGTTCTTTGATCTGAGATGCATCGGCAGCTCACCTTGAGGGTGTTATAGTTTGACTACACCATGACTCGGTATCCTAGCCATTCGGAATCCTGAGGTGTATGTTGGCTATAGCATGCTCATTGTAGGAATTGGATTGCACCAAAAGAAAATATATCTACCTCAGTAGATGAGGAGTAGCCCTATGATGATCATGAGAATCAAGTCCATAAGCCCATGGCCATGGCAGAGTGAAATAATAGAAAGAGTTTTCATAAAGTTTTTCACATGAGACTTGAATCGAATGATTAATTCATATGACGGAAATTAGGTTTTGATGAGTTCAACTTAACGGGGCTCAAGATAGAAGAACTTAATCACACAGATAACTGCACTAAGAGGTTCATTTTTAGTTTTGATGGGTTGCCACGATATACTGCTAGGTGTTATTGGTGGATTTTGGGAGCAATTAGAATGATTTGGATGATTGATCGAAAGGTATTTCGATGATGTCGATGATAGAGATCGCGACATATCTCATTACCATATAAAACTGAATCTAACTAGGTCACACAAACAAGAGTTTAGATCTGGATATCATCAATTGGACTAACCCAGTTTAATTGATTTGAATAAGATTTAATTAGGTTCAAGAAAATCATGCTAGCACACGATTGAGCCTAATGTTCTCCTTCAATTATCATTAAAAGTTATCTCGACTGAGCCAAATGTGTTTGTGCTCACTCAGGTACCTTTACTTGGTCTGATTGGAGTTTGTCCAGGTCAAAAAAGGGTTGTCTTAATTTATGAGATAAATTTAAGACAACACCTATCATTTTTCGTCATCTGCTAATTCTTGTCTATTGACTTTGGTCAAACATTAACCTTTGACACTTAGATATCTGCCCATATGTCATACACCCATAGGAGATTAATATTGGACCAGTCAACTTGCTAAAAGGTAGGTGGACTAGGGGTGCATGCCTAGGGAGGCGTGCGCCCATGGATAGAGGCGATTGGAGTTTCATATAGATGGGACTCCAGTTACTTCGGGGTTTCTACCTAGGTGGTGCCAAAGATTAAACTTTGACCAGTCTTAGGCGCCATCTAAGGATGATTGAGAGGGGATCTTATTTGATTGGATCAAGTGATGTCATCCCATCAATCAGATTTAGATCTAATTGCACAAAGCAATGTGATTGGCCGGGATGATGTGGCATTGCATGGTGCAGCAAGGTCTATATAAATCCTATCTACGCCGAGTTTCATAGAGTTTAGATCATTGCCCATGCCACAAGACTCCCCCTCTCCCTCCTCCATACCATCTTCAGGTCCCCTCTCTGCTCTCTATTCCCAAGGGGATTTGGGCTCTAGTTTGGTGCGATCTAGGCAAGAGAAAAGTGACAAGAAAGGAAGAAGGCAGCACTACTATAAGAGACGATACCCGATCTTCAAAAGAAGTTTTGAAGATCCTCCAAATCAGATCCAGATTTGATTTTTGGAAAAGTGATAAAGAAGAAGAAGATCTCTAGATCTAGTTTGAGTAGATATTGATAGAGACTAGGCACTTGCGTGGCTAGATCCAGAACCTCAGGCAATCAGTAGGATCATCACAGGATAATCTGATTACCCAACAACAAGATACAAAATTAAATCAAATTTAATTTACTTTTATTTTATTTTATTAGATCTATTAAATTAGATCTAAAATATTTCAAATTTGATCTAGATTTAAAAAAGAAAATTTTTAAAATATCTCTCTTGATCCAATCAGATCTGAACGAACCTTATCCGAAAAACTAGGTTTTTCCTTCAACTGGTATCAGAGCCAGGTTCTCATAAATTATTTAGATCTAATTTAAATTTTTTTTAATCTAATAATTAGATAATTTTAGATGTCACGTGAGATATGATTAGATCTAAAATCAAAAAAATTAAAATTAAATAATTTAGATCTAAGTTCTATAAGATGCATGACTAGTTGTAAAATAGATTTATTCTATGTATAGTCTTGCATGATCATAATTTAATTTGATTAAGTTATAATTTTAGATCTATTTATTTATTATTTTTTGATATTATAAATATTATAATAAAATTTAAAAAATAAAAAAATAAAATTATTTAATTTTTGGATCATATGAGATATGATGAATGCATGTTTAGACTAGTTATAGAATAGTTCTACATAACTATCTAGAATAGAATTTATTTTGATGTGATCAATTTAAATTTGATTTTTTAGATAAATTATGATATAATTTAGATTTGAAAACATGCATGAAATAATACATGAGATGTATGCAAAATATGTTGAAAGTTAGATCAATTTTATATATGAGATATATGATGCAGATCTAACTAGTTTTGTAGTTTTTATATTCCTGATTAAGGCGTTCCCCTTGGCCGTTCGATCATAAAAATAAAGTAGGGTTTAAATGCCCTCTCCTCTCATTCGATGGGGTGTTCTTATGATGTGTAGGGGTGCTGCACGTTCGTCCTTAATCAAAAATCAAGAACTTATTTTTTGCAAAATCCTAGATCCTGAAACCCTAGGATTTTATTTACATGTTTTGTTTGTGAACCCTAGACTCAATTAAGAATTAAGATTATGAAATATATGTTAGGTTTAAAATTAAGAATTTTAGATCTAAGACATATTCATAAAATTGGGCTCGGGCTTGGGTAGATTAATTAGGTCCAAGCGGTTGATCAAATCGAATCATGAGTTGGTTAGTTGGGATCAAGAGTACTTAAATTGATCAGCCTAATAGGATTAAGTCTAGGTCAAGATCGAGTCACGTGAGTGATCGATCAAGCTAAGACCTAATTAGGCTCAGTGGTTAGAGTCTGGATTGTAGGCTAATCCGATTGGTTCTGGCTCAATAATTTAGTGTCTAAGATAAGTTTGGCAGATACAATCGATTGATTTTTAATTGAGAGCTACTCGACTCGAATGCATTCTTATCGAATTAATGGTATATTCCTTCCACCGGTCTAACCTACCTGGCCATATTTATTGGCTCAGTCTTGATTTGAGGTGGTCAATAATCCAAGCTAACCCATGCCACTAGGTTAGTGATAAGTACTATAAATTTATCAATAAAAGTATTAATTTATTAATTAATTTATATTAATTTTTAAGAATTAATGATCAATTTATATATAATTTTTAAAAAATTAATATTTTTATTAATTAAAAAATTAATTATAAATAATAAAAATTAAAAAAATAAAGTTTTATTATCAATGGAAAGAGCTTATTTTTTTAATCATAATGAAATAAATTTTATATAAAATGAAGCTATAACGAAGAAGATATGAATTTCTAAAGAAATAAAATAAATAAAAATTAAATAAAAAAGAAAAATGGCTTAGTCGGCTCAAGCCGCCGTGCCATATCAGCCAGCGCGTCGAGCCAAGCCGATGAAGCCAGCATGCTGAGCCAAGTCGAGTCAGTTGTGGAAGCCGTCAGCCAGTCCACGATCCAGGCGTGGACCGCCAACTTCGCAAAATCCGGTGAATCATGGAGCGACACATGGTGGACCTAGACCCTTAAAGGGTTCATGAAAAATCCATCACGATCTATAGGATCAAAAGATAATTTTGCGTTAAAGCAGTGAGCACTTATTGATTATGGTGTATGGTGCAACTGGTCCACGCGGTCCATGGCAACAGTAAAGGTGCGATCGGACGGATTCGGTTGATTGCGGTCAAGATTGAACGTCGGTGGTTATTTTTGGGTTTCATTCGAATTCTATCAATGGTAGCACATGATCCAGGAGATGATTCGACAGCGGAGAAAGATCCCAACAGTGATCAGGACTGCAGACGCGCGATCAGCTGCCAGATTTCCTCCATCAACATGCGATCGGACGGCCAGAATTTAATCCGACCTGATCTGGGCTGATACACATCCAATTTTGATGATTTTTGGTCCATTGAATTTCTATCAATGGCCAGATTTCATTCAAAGTAATAGAATTCATCTAAGACTCTTTTTAATATAATTTTTACTTGGATTTCTTCATATTTTGATAATCAAAGAGCCCCTTAGTCCCATATTGCCTAGAAGAAAACTCTCCAGTTCCCCTAGCTCCATAAAAAATGACCTCAGGCCTCCAAAAATTAATAGATCTGGTGAGAGGAAAGCCAAGCTCAGGGTTGAAGGTTGCTTTAAAGCTACAGTGCTAAGAAGAAGAGCCAGTCTTCTGCACCATCTCCACGTCTATGCTGATCTGCGATCTCCTTCTATTTTTTTTTTCTCTTTTCTTTTCTTTAATTTCTTTTATTTAAATTCTACATTTGAGTTTTAATTTTAATAAAGAAAGCTTTATTGCTCTTTTTAATTCTAGCTCTTTAAATTAATCATTCTTTATTGCTCTTTAATTGCAAGTAGCTGCTAAGACCTAAATAATAGATCTTAGTTCCAAGTTTATTTTTGCACAATTTAAATTCTACTTTTATTTATAAATCTATTTTTCATTTTAATTTTTTTTTCAAAAATTTTTCTTTTCTTTTCTTTTTTATGAAAAAAATTAAAGATTTTAGAATTAAATCATTCCTTCTCTATGGATTCGACCCGACTCACTACTTTCTTTATAACTTTTAATATAAAAATGTTGGATTTAAACTGATAAATATGGTATCTTAACGACAACATTGCATTCCTATCAAGTTTTTGGAAAGTCATAATGGTTATGACTATGTCAAGTCTAGTTTAATGAGCCCTAAAATCAAATCTTTCTAAGAAAAGATTAAGTCTAAGGTCTTCCACCATTGTAGATGTGCGGGCCCTTTCCAGGGTTGATTATTCTCGGTTGGTTATAGTGGTTCAGTTGCACCGAAAAGATACAACTATATCTATTAGGCATTGGATGCTATGGGCTGGAGAATGGATTGGGATCAATATTCTAGATATGGTGAGAGACTCAATTAGAAATCCAATCTATGCAAATGGTGGGTCTGACTTAACTAAGGAGTGGATCAATATTTTGGGCACGGTGAGATTCACGAATTAGAGACCAAGTATGGGTGCAGCATGATTAGAGAATTATTGAACAAGAGTTGTTCACTTATTAGCTAACCCATCATCAATAACTATTAGGTGAGGTGATGAGTCAGTTGGTGGGACCGCACCACCCACTAGAAATCATTAATCTTGGAGATTTTCACATATCTATAGATGGAGTGTAGGGATCTGAGAAAATAGTGGGAGCTAATTTATTTAAAAATAAAACTTCTAAATAAATTGGTCAAGTCTTAATTACAATATCTAATTAAAAATTTTGACTCTCTACAGAAAAATATCTGCATCCAATCCTCTAGTACGTATCCTGGACACCCATAGATTGATCGGACTCAATTACAAGGATTGGCTCCAAAACTTTAAAATCATTTTGGGTTCCGAGAAGTTAGCTCATGTATTGGACCAGGATCCTCCCACCTTACCAGCTCGTCCATCCACTAAACAGAGAGCATCTCTTGATAAGTAGATGGACGAAGATAAGAAGGCTAGATACATGTTTGGCTCCATGTCTGATGAGCTTCAGCACCAACATAAAGATATCTGGACTGCCCTCCAAATGTTGGCTCACCTATAAGAGATGTTTGGTGAATAGAATCGCGCAGCCAAGTATCAAGTCACTAAATGACTATTCAAGGATAAAATGCATGATGATAATCAAGGATTTGGAAGAGCTTGAGAAGCTCAGAGTGAAGTTAGACCTAGATTTACGGAACGATATAATTCTGCAATCTTTAACTAATGCATATGGATAGTTCATCATGAACTACCATATGCATAAACTTCAAAATTTCTTAGCCAAGCTTATGAACATGCTGATTACTGCTGAGCTTTCTATGAAAGGTTCTAAAGGCTCAGTGCTTGCTATGGAACGGACTTCTTCCAAGAGAAAGTCTTTTGGAAAGAAGAAGAAGGCAGTGAAAAAGCATAAGGTAGGAGGAAAGAAGAAAAAGATAGAGCTGAAGAAGAAGGCTGCTGACAAAAAAAAATATTTTTATTGCAACAATGATGGTCACTAGAAGAAAAACTAACCTACATTCTTGTGTTAGATATGTGTGCCTTAGAAGCCAGAATTGGCTGACACTTGTAATACACTTCTAGGGGCAAAATTATAATTTTGACTATAAATAATAAAATGAATAATTTTCTATCACAAACATGTATTTAGTGTCTATGATACATTCTTTGAGTTAATGGTAATGATAATTCTTATTTTTAAGAGTTAAAAATTTAAGACAAATTTTTATTATTAACTCATAAAATGCTTCAGACCGTAGGATCATCATGAGGATGGTGATTGATCCAAAAGATTAGTGTATAATCGCTTCTTTATAGTAGATGAGTCTTGAGTTTACGGTGTAAATATACCAGAGCGAGAGTATAGGTATTCGTTAGAGAACGAGGGCACTAAGCGTGACCACCTCGAGCAGTCATAAGGAAGTCTACCTTTTCATCGATGGCTGACTCGAAGCTGCAGTGGTGTGTCTGGTTATTTAACCTGAGGTGCATTGACAGTTCACCTTGAGGGTGTTATAGTTTGACTACACTATGACTTGGTCTCCTAGCCATTCAGAACCCCAAGCTGTATGTTGGCTATAGCATGTTCATTATAGGAATTGGAATGCACCAATAGGAAATCTACTTTGGTAGATGAGGAGCAGCCCTATGATGATCATGAGAACCAAGTCCATAAGCCCATGGCCATGGCAGAGTGAAATAATAGAAAGAGTTTTTATTAAGATTTTCACATCGAACTTGAATCAAATGATTAAATCATGTGAAAGAAATTAGGGTTTGACGAGTTCACCTTAACCCTAATCTGATCGGGGCTCAAGATAGAAGAACTTAATTACATAGATAGCTACACCGAGAGGTTCATTTTTAGTTTTGATGGGTTGCCACCATATACTGCTAGGTATCACTAGTAGATTTTGGGAGCAATTAGAATGATTTAGATGATCCATCATTCTAGTTGTCTGAATCAGAAAAGTTCTGATCCATCAGAAAGATTTTGATGATGTCGATGATAGAGATCACAACATATCTTATTACTATATAGAACTAAACCTAACTAGGTTACACAAATAATAGTTTAGATCTGGGTATCATCAATTGGACTAACTCAGTTCAATTGATTTGAATAAGATTCAATTAGGTTCAAGGAAATCATACTAGCACACAATTAAGCCTAATATTGTCCTTCAATTATCATTAAAAGTTATCTCAACTGAGCCAAATGTGTTTGTGCTCACTCAGATACCTTTACTTGATCTGACTAGAGCTTATCCAGGTCAGAAAAGGATTGTCTTAATTTATGAGATAAATTGGAGACAATATCTGCCATTTTTCGTCATCTACTAATTCTTGTCTTTTGACTTTGGTCAAACATTGACCTTTGACACTTAGACATCTACCCATGTATCATGCACCCATAGGAGAGTAGGTAGGGGCTTGTCCTCTTGCTAGAAAATGGAAAGGAGGGAGTGCATGCCTAGGGAGGCATGCACCTAATGATAGGGATGCCTGGAGTCCCATACAGGTTGCTTCTTGGAATCAACTTAGGTGGCGCAAAGGGACTCTACTTTGACCAATCTTGGCACCACCTAAAGGTGTTGGAGAGGGGCTCTTATCTGATTGGATCAGGTGATGTCATCCCACCAATTAGATTTAGATCTAATTGCATGAAGCGACATGATTGACTGGAATGATGCGACACTGTATGTCGCAACAGGGTCTATATAAATCCTGTCTGCACCTACTTTCAGAGAGATTAGACAATAGACCATGCCACAAGGCTACCCCTCTCCCTCCTCCATGCCATTTTTAGGTCCCCTCTCTCCTCTCCATGCCCAAGAAGATTTGGGCTCCAGTTTGGTGCGATCTAGGTAAGAGAAAGGTGATGAGAAAGGAAGAAGGCAGCACTACTGCAAGAGATGATTCCAGATCTTCAAAAGGAGTTTTAAAGATCCTCTAAATCAGATCTAGATCTGATATTTGGAGAGGTGATAAAGAAGATGAAGATCTTCAGATCCAGCCTGAGTGGATATCGATAGAGGCCAGGCACTTGCGTGTCTAGATCCAGAACCTCAGGCAATCAGCAGGATCATCATAGGATAATCTGATTATCCAACAAAAGGTATAAATTAAATTAGATTTAATTTATTTTTATTTTATTTTATTAGATCTATAAAATTAGATCTGAAATATCTCAGATCTAATTTGGATTCAAAAAAAAAATTTTGAACTATCTCTATCAATCCAATCTAGATCTGAACGAACCTGACCCAGAAAATAAAATTTTTTCTTCAACTAGTATCAGAGCCAGATTCTCGTAAATTATTTAGATCTGATTTAAACTTATTTTTGATCTAATAATTAGGTGATTTTAGATGTCACATGAGATGTGATTAGATCTAAAATCAAAAATATTAAAATTAAATGATTTGGATCTAAGATTAGAAAATATGCATGACTAGTTCTAAAATAGAATAGTTCTATAGAATAGTCTTGCATGTTTTCAATTTAATTTGATTAACTATTTTTTGATTTATAATAATCTTATAATAAGATATAAAAAATAAAAAATAAAATTATTTAATTTTTGGATCATATGAGATATGATGAATGCATGTTTAGACTAGTTGTAGAATAGTTCTACATAATTATCTAGAATAAAATTTATTTTGATGTGATTAATTTAAATTTAATTTTTTAGATGAATTATGAGATAATTTAGATCTGAAAACATGCATGATATGATATATGAGATGTATGCAATACATGTTTAAAGTTAAATCAATTTTTATATATGAGATATATGATGTAGATCTAACTAGTTTTGTAGTCTTATATTTTTTATTAAGACATTTTCCTTGGTCATCCGGTTATAAGAACAAAGTAGGATTTAAATACTCTCTCCTCCCATTCGATGGGATGTTCTTATGATGTGTAGAGGTGCTGCACGTTCATCCTTAATCAAAAATCAAGAACTTATTTTCTGCAAAATCCTAGATCCTAAAATCCTAGAATTTTATTTACATGTTTTGTTTGTGAACTCTAAACTTAATTGAGAATTAAGATTATAAAATATTTATTAGGTCTAAAATTAAGAATTTTAGATCTAAGATATATTCATAAAATTGGGTTCGGGCTTGGGTAGCTCAATTAGATCTAAGCAGTTGATCAAACCAAATCAAGAGTTGGTTAGATGGGATCAACAATGCTTAAATTGACCAGCCTAATAGGATTAAGTCTGGGTCAAGATCGAGTCATATGAGTGATCGATCAAGCTAAGACCTAATTAGGCTCAGAGGTTAGAGTCTGGATTGTAGGCTAATCCCAATTGGTTCTGGCTCAATAATTTGGTGTCTAAGGTAAGTTTGGCAGATACGATCGACAGGTTTTTAATTGGGAGCTACTCGACTCGAATGCATTCTTGTCGGATTAATGGCATATCCCTTCCACCGATCTCACTTACCTGGCCATATTTGTTGGCTCAGTCCTGATTTGAGGTGGTCAATAATCCGAGCTAACCCATGCCACTAGGTTAGTCATAATTGTTATGACTATGTCAAGTCTAGTTTAATGAGACCTAAATTAAATCTTCCTAAGAAAAGATTAAGTCTAAGGTCTTCCACCATTGTAGATGTGCGGGCCCTTTCCAGGGTTGATTGTTCTCGGCTAACCATATAGTGGTTCAGTTACACTGGGAAGATGCAACCATATCTATTAGGCATTGGATGCTATGGGCTGAAGGATGGATTGGACTCAATATTCTGGATATGGTGAGAGACTAAATTAGAAATCCAATCTGTGTAAATGGTGGGTCTGACTTAATTAAGGAGTGGATCAATATTTCGGACACAGTGAGATTCATGAATTAGAAACCAAGTATGGATGCACCATGATTAGAGAATCATTGAACAAGAGTTGCTCACTCATTAGCTAACCCATCACCAATAACTATTAGGTGAGGTGATGAGTCAGTTGGTGGGACCGCACCACCCACTAGAAATCATTAATCATGAAGATTTTCACATATCTACAGATGGGTGTAGGGATCTGAGAAAATAGTAGGAGCTAATTTATTTAAAAATAAAACTCCTAAACAAATTGGTCAAGTCTTAATTACAATATCTAACTAGAAACTTTAACTCTCTACGGAAAAATGTCTACATCCAATCCACTAGCATGAATCCTAGACACCCATAGACTGACCGAACCCAATTACAAGAATTGGCTCCAGAACTTCAAAATTATTTTGGATTCCAAGTAGATAACTTATGTATTGGACCAGGACCCTCCCACCTTACCAGCTCGTCCATCTGCTAAACAGAGAACGTCTCTTGATAAGTGGACGGACGAAGATAACAAAGCTAGATACTACATGTTGGGCTCGATGTCTAATAAGCTTTAGCACCAACATGAAGATATTAGGAGTGCCCATCAAATGTTGGCTCACCTACAAGAGATGTTTGGTGAACAGAATCGCACAGCCAAGTATCAAGTCACTAAATGACTATTCAAGGCTAAAATGCGTGATGGGTAATCAGTCCAAGATGATTGTCTGATGATGATGATCAAGGACTTGAAAGAGCTTGAGAAGCTCAGAGTGAAGTTGGACCTAGATCAGTAGAATGATATAATTTTGCAATCCTTGACTGATGCATATGGGTAGTTCATCATGAACTACCATATGCATAAACTTCAAAATTTTTTGGCCGAACTTATGAACATGCTGGCTACTGTTGAGCTTTCTATGAAAGGTTCTAAAGGCTCAGTGCTTGCTATGGAACGAACTTCTTCCAAGAGAAAGTCTTTTGGAAAGAAGAAAAAGTTTATGAAAAGGCAAAAGGTGGCAGGAGGAAAGAAGAAAAATGCAGAACTGAAGAAGAAGGTCGCTGACAAAAGAATATATTTTCATTGCAACAATGACGGCCACTGAAAGTGGAACTGCCCTACTTACCTGGCCACCCTGAAGAATAAGAAGGAGGCAGGTCCTTCTAGAGGTATGCTCGTTATTGAGTCAAACCTTATGATTTCTTCTGCATCAGTTGGGTGCTTGACTTTGGTTCTAGTGCTTATTTGTGCACTTTCATGCAGGATCTTGAGGATAGCAGGAGGCTGAGGGATATCAAGATGATCCTACGTGTCGGAAATGTAGCAAGAGTTGCTGCCATGGCCGTGGGAACCTATCCTCTTTGACACTATCTGGTTTAGACTTAGTATTAAATGATTGTTATTATGTACCTACGACAAGCAGAAATTTGATTTCTATTTTATGTCTAGCACTAGAAGGCTATGTAATTAGTTTTCTTAAGGACCATTATAATATTTTTTATGAAAGAAATAAAATTGCAAGTGGTTTTCTTATTAACGGTCTTTACCAGTTACATATTGATGTATCTACTTTTAATATCGAGCAACATGTGAATGCTATGAAATGACCTAGGGATAGTCCAAATGATAGGTATCTATGGCACCTAAGACTAGGTCATATAGCAGAAGATAGGGTTAACAAATTGAAGAAAATTAGGCTATTGAGTCTATTGACTTTCGAGTCATATCCAATTTATGAATCTTGTCTTCATGGCAAAATGACTAAGCTTATTTTTTTAGGACATGGGAAAAGGGCCACGGATCTTTTGCCCTAGTACATACTTATGTGTGTGGCCCATTTGATGTGCCGACTAAAGGCAACTTTGTCTACTTCATAATCTTTACCAATGATTTATCTAGGTATGGGTATGTGTATCTTATGAAACACAAGTCTGAAGCTTTTGAAAAGTTCAAGAAATTCAAACATGAAGTAGAAAAGCAAACTGAAAATCCATTAAGGTTCTTCGATCAGATCAAGGAGGTGAATACCTTAGTCAGGAATTCTTGGACTATCTCAAGGAAAATGATATTATCTCTCAATGGACTCCACCTAGAATACCTCAACTTAACAGGGTTTTAGAATGGAGGAACCGAATCCTATTAGATATGGTCCGATCTATGATGAGCTTCATAGACCTCTCTGATTTTCTTTGGGGATATTGTTTGTTAACTGCAATATACATACTGAATAGGATTTCTTCTAAAATTGTTCCTACCACACCGTATGAGATATGGCATGGTAAGAAACCAAGTCTGAGTTATCTCAGAATTTGGGATTGTCCGGCTCATGTCAAAAGACAACAAGCGGACAAGTTAGACTTTAGGTCCTTTAGAGCTCAATTTATAGGATATCCCTAATGAGTCATTAGGTTATTAATTCTACATTCCAAAAGCTCATAATGTGATTGTGAGTCGACATGCCATCTTTTTTGAAAAATAGTTTATTCAAGATAGCAGCATTGGAAAATAGATCAAGCTTGAGGAGAAAGTCTCACAAGAGCAACGAGCTAAGGACCAAATGGAACCAAATCAGGTTGAGCCAATATAATCTCTATCTTCACCTCATAGATTGGAAAGAGTTTTTCATCTCCCTAAGAGGTACTTAGGTACTATTTTAGATGAAATAGAGCAAATGTTCCTCGTAGGTAATAGAGTTCATGGTGATGGTCCCAAAACCTATAATGAGGCGATATCGAATATCGACTCTAGGAAATGGTTAGAGGCAATGAAGTCAGAAATTAACTCGATGCAATCAAACCAAGTCTGGACCTTGGTAGATCCACCAGGAGGTATAGTACCTATTGGATGTAAATGTTAGATATATGTGCCCTAGAAGCCAAAATTCATCCGCACATTGCTTGCCGTTGCAGCCTATTTCGATTATGAAATATGGCAAATGGATTGGCTGACACTTATGGAACAGCCGCTAGGTTTCACATCCAGTAATACACTTCTAGGGGCAAAATTGTAATTTTGACTAAAATGTTTTCAAAAAGGTCAGTGAGAGCAATAAATGGATTATTTTCTATCACATATGTGTATTTAGTGTTTTAGACCGAATAGGATGCTAGGACTTTCACAGTGATAGAGGAAGTACTAAAGAGGTTTAGTATGGAAAACATCCTTTGAGTTAATGGTAATGATAATAAGTTCACAAACAGATATCATATTTTCAAGAGTTAAAAATGGAGAACTCCAAGTCCAGGGATACACAGACTCAGATTTCATGTCTGATATAGATTAAGACATGAATAATCATTATTAGCAGAAGTTAACTCATAAATTGCTCCTGAAGCCAGAATTGACCATAGGATTTTCTATCACATATGTGTATTTAGTGTCTGTGATACATCCTTTGAGTTAATGGCAATGATAATTCATATTTTCAAGAGTTGAAAATTTAAGACATGAATAATCATTATTAACTCATAAATTGCTCCTGACCATAGGATCATCACGAGGATGGTGATTGATTCGAAAAGTTGGTGTACAATCGCTTCTCTTTACTAGATGAGTCTTGAGTCTATGGTGTGGAGACACCGGAGTGAGAGTACAGGTACTCGTTAGAGAATGAGGGCACTGAGCGTGACCTCCTCGAGTAGTCATTAGGGAGTCTACCTTCTCGTCAATGACTGACTTGATGCTGCAGTAGTGTGTCTGGTTCTTTGACCTGAGATGCATCGGCAGTTCACCTTGAGGGTGTTATAGTTTGACTACACCATTACTCGATCTCCTAGCCATATGGAACCCTGAGGTGTATGTTGGCTATGACATGTTCATTGTAGGAACTGGATTGCATCAAGATGGAATCTATCTACCTCGGTGGTAGAGGAGTAGCCCTATGATGATCATGAGAATCAAGTCTAAAAATTCATGGCCATGGTAGAGTGAAATAATAGAAAGAGTTTCTATTTAGATTTTCAAATTGGACTCGAATCGAATGATTACATCATATGACAGAGACTAGGGTTTGACGAGTTCACCTTAAACCCTAATCTGATCGGGGCTCAAGATAGAAGAACTGAATCACACAGGTAGCTGCACCAAGAGGTTCGCATTCAGCTCTGATGGGTTGCCACCATATACTGCTAGGTATCACTGGTGGATTTTGGGAGCAATTAGAATGAATTTAGATGATCGATCATTCTAGCTGTTCGAATCAGAAGAGTTCTGATCCATCGAAAGGAGTTTCGATGATGTCGATGATAGAGATCATGACATATCCCATTACCATACAGAACTGAAACCTAACTGGGTCACACAAACAAGGGTTTGAATCTTGGTGATCATCAATTGAACTGATCTAGTTCAATTGATCTGAATGAGATTCAATTAGGTTCAAGGAAATCGTGCTAGCACTCGATTGAACCTAACGTTCTTCTTTTGCTATCATAAATAAGTTATCCTGTCTAAGCCAAAGGAGTTTGTGCTCAAATAGAGGCCTTCATATGGTCTGACAAGAGGTTGTCCAAGTCAGAAAAGGTTGTCTTATTTGTAAGACACTACCTGCCATTTTTGGTCACCTACCATTTCTTATTCTTTGACTTTGGTCAAAAGTCTACCTTTGACTGGTCAAACATTGACCATTGACACTTTGACTTTTGACCACATGTCATGCACCTATTGGAGAGCTGGTGGGGGCCTGTCCCCCTACCTGAACCTGGCAAGGAGAAGGGCACACGCCACCCTAGGCGTGTGCCCAAGTTGGAGGCGCCTAGGAGTCCTTGTTGGACAAGGACTCCATCTCCTTTTTGGATTCCAATTAGAGTTCTTCTAAGAACCAACTTTGACTGGTCTTAGGCACCCTCTAAGTAGGAATATAGGGGTCTCTATTCCCACCAATCAGATTTAGATCTGATTTCACAAAGGGTTGTGATTGGTTGGGAGGAAGAGGAGTTGGATCACGCTTAGTCTATAAAAGAGACCCTGCACCCAACTCAAATTCTAAGCAATTCAATTAAGAAACCCCACGCCCCAAGGCTACCTCTCCCCTCCTTCTCCACGCCATAGTCTCTTCTCCCCTTGCTCTCCACGTCCAAAAGGAGTTTTGGACCTTGGTTGTGCGATTCAGATCAAAGAAAGGCGATCAAAAATAAGAAGGCTGCGCTGCTGCAAAGGACGA
>QRFJ01004881.1:0-28954 GCA_006176705.1 Cocos nucifera
GGATTTAATTTCAAAGTTGTTTGCTATGGGTTGGGGCAACCTGATACAACAGGGTTGGACGAAACCAATCAGATAACATAAGTCCTTAAGGGTTTGAGGCTAAGGTTGATTTGCTAAATCCATTATGGATGTTGAGGTTGTAGGATCTAAAATAGGAACTAAATCCAATTTGACTAGTCGACCTGAAATTCTTCTCCATACGGGTGTTAGAGAATTCACTATATTCTTAATGTCCTCAATCTTTTTTTTCTTTTTAAGTTCTAAGTTAATTCAATCTTTTCGTACCCTAGGACAACCATGTAATATAACTTTCCATTATGCCAGGGCAACCTTATGTCAGGGCAATAGAGATTGAAAATATCTAAAGTAAAAATTTTTATTTTCAAATAAGTTTCAAATAAATTAATCCTAACCTAAGATCAGCCTAGATCTAGACAGCTCCTAACTGTTCCAAGTCAGCCTTCGAGCACTCCAAGTGTAGGATCAGCCAATCAACTGGCCAGGTAAGTGTAAGGTAGGTGGGAGTCCCTCCGTTGCTTGCCTTAGACACCAATTGTGCTTGACCAAATAAGCAAACGGAACCAATTAAGTAACCATTTTCCTTCGGACCCAGTTATCCCTGAACCACTTTTCTAAACATCAGTTAAATTGATTAATCCTAACCTATTTCAACTCTAAAGTTTTCTTATCCTATTGAGCTTGAATATCCTTAAGGATTGATGTCTAATTGATTTTAAGAGATAAGGTTTGGATTAATGCAATATGAGGATTGGTTGTTTGTGGGTCAAGGAAGGGTGATCAAGTCCCCACCTTATTTTGTTTAATAGATTATTCCCTTAAATTGATTCAATATGATATGCATATTCAAATTTTCAAGCAAGGGATTCTATGCAATTAAACTAGATATATGTAATTAATTAAATTTTTGAACAGCTTACCTTGCTTTCAGCAATCACCAAAAATAAAATTAATATGATAGATGCTCTAAATAATTAGGATTTCTAATCTTGTGATAAGATTTTTAATTAGATTTTAGTAGATAATTTTTAATTAATTTAAAAATAAAGTAAATATTAAAAATAAGAAAAGATATTTAGGGTTTAGGAATGATCTCACCGAATCATGCCCTAATCTTCTTTGTTCTTTTCTCTCTTTTTTTTCTTTTTTTTCTATAAAATAAATAAGAAAAATAATTAGTAGGCAATAAAAAATTAAAAAAATGAGAAAATTTTTAATTTTTATGCCTTCTGATAATAGCACCAAAAACTTGATAGGAATGCGATGTTGTCGTTAAGACATCGTGTTTATCAGTTTAATTTAACTTCTTAAAATAAATAAAAATACATAGATAGCAGTGAGTTGGGTCGAATCTATAAAAAATGTAGTATTTTTAGATTTGAAATCATTGATTTTACAAAAAAAAAGAGAATTTAAATTTTGAAATCAAAAGTGAAGTTAAAAAATTAAAAATAAAAATTAAAAGATGTAAAAATTTGAACTTGGTACTAAGATCTACTAGTTAGATCTTTAGCATCTACTTATAGGAAAATAAAAAATAATAATTAAAATATAAAAATTAAATTAAAATAAAAATAAAGAGTTGAAATTAAAGTGCAAAAAATAAAATTTTTATTAATTAAAATTTTAAGATTTAAATACATAAAATTTAAAATAAAATAAAATAAAATAGCCTGATCTCTGATCTTGGATCGACATTAGCAGAAAGATGGTGTAGAAGCCCAGCTCTTCTTCTCAGCACCCATTGCTTTGAAATAGTCATTAACCCAGAGCCTGGCTTCACCCTATACCAAAGCATCCCTCTAATCAGATATATTAATTTCTAGAGGCCTGGGGTCCTTTCTATAGAGCTAGGAGGGCTGGAGAGTTTTCTTTTAGGCAATGTGGGACTAATGAGTTCTTTAATCATCAAAATATGAAGAAATTTAAATAAAAATTAGATTAAAAATAGTTTTAGATGAATTTTATTGCTCTGGATGAAATCTGACCATCGATAGGAATCCAACGGATCAAAAATTATCAAAATCGAATGTGTATCGACTCAAATCAGGTCGGATTAAATTCTGGCCATTGATCATGCTAATTAGGAGAAAATCTAGCCATCGGATCGAGTTTTGGATGTTTTAATCAAGTTGAAAGCTTTTTGGATCATTGGATCTTCACCAGTTGATTTTTTGGCCATTAGATCGCATCAGATCATTGATGGAATTTGAATCAAATTCAAAAATAACCATTGCCATCCGATCTTGATCGCAATCAATCAGATCCATCCGATCGTGCCTTTACTATTGCCATGGACTGCATGGACCAGCTGCACCATACACCTCAATCAATCAGCACCTCTTGTCGTTGAGTGAAAAGTTCAAAATGCCCTATGAGTCGTGATAGATTTTCTGTGAATCCTTTAAGGATCTTGATCCACCATGTGTCGCTCTATGATTCGTCGATTTCTATTGAGCTAGCGGTCCATGCCTGGATCGTGGATCGACTGATGGCTTCTATGATTGAGTTGACTTGGCTCGGTGCATTTGCATGCATCGACTGATATGGCACGGCGGCTTGAGCCAGTTGAGCCATTTTTCTTTTTTCATTTAATTTTTATTTATTTTATTTTTTTAAAAATTCATATCTTCTTTATTTTAGCTCCATTTTGCTTAAAACTTATTTTGTTATTTTTAAAAAAATAAGATCTTTCTATTGATTATAAAATTTTATTTTTTAATTTTATTATTTTTTTAATTAATTTTTTAATTAATAAAAATATAAATTTCTTAAAAATATGTATTAATTAATTAATAATTTTTAAAAATAAATATAAATTAATTGATAAATTAATATTTTTATTGATGAATTTATGGTACTTATCATTATACTTATATATGAATTATCAAATAATAAAAGTTATTTTAGCATTTTTCATCATAAATTCTGTTGTCTTCTAATGAACTTCTGTGTTGTGATGAAGTTCTTAGGACTATCTAGATTTAACAAAGAAGGATTTATTATTTAGTTCTTAAATTATTCACAACTAAAAGATACGTTGTTATTTAGGATGATAATGTTTATCAAGTATAGGTCGTTGTATACCATATAGATTGGTTGTCCTTGTAACCAAGGAGTATTGAGACACTAGTATTGCATGCAAGTGAGATGTATAGATATATCTATACTGAACGTAACCAACTCCAAAGCTTTTATTCTATCAAGATTAGCTCCAAAGAATATGGGTATAAGTATCCCTTAGACTTGAGACCACCATGATGACTTGCAAGCAACTAACTGTACTTAGGTATCGGACTACTTAAATTTCTAATTCAGTGATGGAAGGCTACTGGGTGCAGTCAAATACTTGGCTTGTCGATGTGTGAGTCAAGATGGGATTGATCTCTCCAAGTGTTAGAGCAAGTGCATCGTTGTATTTCAATTTAGCAAATCCTCGACTGGGTAGTCCATAGATGGATGCTAAATTTTGAAATACAATGTAGATGAATTATAAGGTTGAAAATAAACCCTAGATCATCCTTTTAAGCATCGTGATCAAGAGGATGAATTATACGGTAACCATATTCCATAGGTTCGTCATTATTGCATTACAACTTTTCGACCTATCCGAACATTGAGTACCATTGCTAAATGGTCACATCGATTGGTATAGAAAATTGATTTCTATACTACCGACTTAGAATTTGAACCTATGGGGTCACACACATAAGGAGTTTCTACTTGATCTGATGGCCGATCATGAGTCTTGATGACCTAGGACACTATGGTCAAGGGCTCCACTGGACTGGGACTCTATGACCAAGAGTCTCACTGAACTAGAACTCCGAGTTCTACTCATCTAGGACTCTCTGATCAGGAGTCTCATGGGTCTAGGACTCTAAGATCGTGAGTTTCATTCATTTGGGATACTAGGTTCAAGAGTCCCATTAGATTGGGACTCTTTAGGAGTTTCATGTTAATGGGACTCTGTTGTCTGGTAACTCATCTAATTTGGACTCAAATATTTTTGAAGGATTAATCAATAATTCAATTATTTATTACCTCAATTTGATTGACCGATGAGGATTCGATCAAGTTCAATTGAATTTGATTCAATTGGGTTTGACCCGATCAGGTCATGAGATGACCTAATCGCTATGAGAGTTTTGACCCAGATTTGATCAGGACCTGGACCTAATTAATTTTTAATTTGATTAAGATTTTATTGGATTAAACTAAGCCTAATTTTATTGGATTTAACCAGATCTAATTAGATTTAGATTAATTAATTTGGTTGAAACCAATTAAGACCAAGTCAAATGAAGTTTGAATTCAAACTCTCCCATGCGCCCACCATTTTTGACTTTTTCACTCTTGTTCCATGCCCAAAATTTTTTGTACATAACTTTTCTCTCACTTAGAAGGTTTTTGCACTCCCTCTCTTATCTACTTTTGACCTGATCCAAGGGTTGGACTGGTTCAAAGTAAGTTGAGTTTTGAATTCAACTCAGTTTGTTGGAGGTTGGAATCAATCCAACCTTATCTGCTTTCTATGCCCTCCCTTTTGTTTGTCGAATATTTTTTAGAGAAATAAAAATATACACATATAGAAGGAGAGTCCTTCTATGTGTTAAACACATGGGAGGAGGCATTGGATAAGGATAAGAAGCTCATTTAATTTTTGAAATCAAGTGGCTGGTTAAAACCTCCCAACCACTCGACCCTTATTGCTTTTCATGTGCTTTTCCAATGGCATTCATGTCAATAAATTATGAGAACTTTTGTGCATGCAGCAAAAGGGGGTAAAATTATGTGATAAAAATTTTAGAGCAATCAGGCATTAGTATTAGGCAAAAAAAATCTTGGAGTGAAGGTGAGCAAGGTCCTATAGCACTTTACTTTTCCCTCATGCCTCTCTTCTCTTCTGATTTTCACCTCTAAGGATACCTAATTTTTAGATATGATCTAAATAGAGTTTATAGATCTAAAAGTCATCTTTCTATAAAAACCTATTTTAAGAAAAACTCCACATAGAGAGGGCATGATAGGATTTTTAGTGTGTCAGGATTTATGGGCCGAGTGAAACCCTAGTTTTCGAAATCTAAGTTTGGGTGGAGAGATCGAGTGCTGTGAGCATCGAATTGCCATCAAATTTGAAACACCTCTTCATCATCCTCCAATATTTATGTTCTAATTTTTTTGAATATCTAAGAAATCAAAAAATGTATGATTGATCAGATCAATCATGATCAGCCATCGAAGGCCCCGGCAAGGAGCTAGCACTCTAGTGGATCTGATCTAGATCAAGAGCTCTGTGTGGACCATCCATAGAGACTGGATGAGTGTGTGGCTATAGCGTAACACCATAGCTTCTTTCGTTAGATTCAGATTGTGGAGATTAGCTACCCACGAAAAGGTATCGAGTTCTAAATTTGTATCGATCAACAGATTTGATTTGCTGATTGAATATATTTTATTTTTTTATCATATATTAGCATGTTTAGATCCTGAGTGAAATTTATTTAATATGATCAATGCATACATGGTATTATTTTAGATTAATATTTACTTCCACTGCTATTTTATTCAAAAAAGTTTTGAAAATGCACACTTAAACCCTATGCGATTTCCTTCAAAATCATATACAATTACGAAAGTTAGCTCAACCGTCAGGTTGATGATTGATTTTGGAACATATTTTCTAATAAAAGATGACTTGGTCATCTTTCCAAGCAAACAAGACTCGAGTTGGCAGTGATTCACAATCACCAACTTCGAAGATACCCTCTTGTGCTAACCTATTTATCCTATTCTTATTAATATGACCTAGCCTATAGTGCCAAAGATAGATATTTAAGACATCATTTATTCTAAGGTATTTGTTAGGTATGTATACTACACTATCAGACTGTGATAATAAATAAATACCATTATTGATTTGTCCATGCATCATAGTAATACCATTCACAATGACATCATAATGATCTTTCTTATTAAAAATTCATAACCATTCATGGCCAGTTGATCTATAGAAATAACATTAAATAAGACACTAGGACAAAAATGATAATCACTAAGAACAATGATATTTGATTTGAATACAAGCTTAATAATTTCTAAAGTTAGAACTGGAATTAATCTTCCATCTCTATCATTCAGAAATCTCTCACCGTCTCCAAATCTCCTATTGATCTGAAGTCCCTATAACAAATTGCATATTATTAATAGAACTATCAATATCCAATACCCAGATAGTAGAATCATAAATAGAAAAATTATAAGGTATTATCATATAAATACCTTATCCAACAATAGCTTACTTCTTTCTCTTATTCAGCCTGTTTAAGTCTAGTGAGGCAATATACAGAAGATAATTTCTCTTTCAGTGCTCCTGCTTCTTATAGTAAAAGTATTCCTCCTAACTCTGGTCGGACATGGACTTCTTGGTCTGACTTGGCTTAGATGTTATAGCACTTTACTGCACCTTCTTATTCTTCTTCTTATTTTCTTCTTTCCTTTTTGAAAGGATAGATAACCAGAAGAAGATCCTCCCACTAAATTCACTATCTCCTTCTAGAGCTGGTGATTTTTCTCAAAAATCTATAGTAATCCCAACAAACCATGGTAGTTGACTATAGGCTTCGTCATTCTATAATGACTAAGAAAAGGGAGATATGACTTGGGCAATGAATTCAATATCGCATCCTTGCCAAGTTGCTTCTATGTGGGAAATTCGAGCTTACTTAGATGCTCGATCATCTCAATCATGTACGATACATGATTTATGATCGACGTCCCCTCCTTCATCCTAGCATTAATGATGGCACAACTAGTTGTGTGCCTCTCAATATCATCTAGCGTGCCAAAGGATTCATGTAATACTTACAACATATCCTTTGGTTGAGCATCCTCAAACTTGTGGCTAAATTCGTCATTTATGGCCACCCACATAATGCATCGAATAGTGATTCGATCACTGAGCCATTTTTGATAAATATCCTTGACCATACCATGCATGTTTGGTGCGGACTCCTCAGGCGTCAGATCCTTTATCACATAAAGGATGCACTCATGCTTCAAGACAATCTTGAACTTTCAATACCTGCAATCAAAATTGGATCCCATTAACTTTTTATTATCTAATAATAATCATAGAGATAAAGAATTGGCCATATCTAAAAGAAAAATAAAGATCTTATTAGTATATGAATCATTTAATCCTAAAGATATAGACTTTAGTCTAAAGATTCTTCCACTATTTTATATGAATTGGTAGCCTCTACCTCTAATTC
Source organism: Cocos nucifera (assembly GCA_006176705.1). NCBI lineage: Eukaryota > Viridiplantae > Streptophyta > Magnoliopsida > Arecales > Arecaceae > Cocos > Cocos nucifera. Next base: position 7,293 of record QRFJ01004881.1, read on the forward strand.
AAGGAATTACATTAATTCCTTAGCAGGTACTAGAATCCATACCAACTACATATGAGTCCGACTTTGGCCGGCCCATTTATATGCATTAGCAGGTATATTCTCAATCAATTATTTCTCCAAACAACTTCTAGTAATTGATTTTACCCTAAGAGCCTTTTCAGTTAACTTTGGTCATCTCTGCATGATTTGGTTAGGTCCAACCATTAACATGATCAACTGAGAGTATCTAACAAATAAATGATTACGCCCAACTTTGGCCGACCAACTCAACCATCCATCAAAAAGCATAACTAAGTTATCATATAATGAATGATAATTCCAATAGTAGATGAGCATCAGACCATTGGACCTCTAATAATCATCAAACTAATGGACCCACTATCATCCAACTTAGTGGGAGGTTATGATCTTGTTATCACCATAACAATTTTATTTTATGGATCAAATAATTTAGAAAATTTATTATAAGATGAAGAGAGAAGGTTAACCAGCAGTTAACAATCCTTCCACTAACTTCACTAAGTCATAAAGAGGATTAAAGACATTAGCTAGTTAATTGGCATCTAAATCAATCACATTGATCAACCTTAGTGACATGGATCAACTCGAATTTATTAAGTATTCTAATTAAAATATAATTTTTCAAAATGGCCAGGTAAGTGAGATCAATGGAAAGGATATGCCACTAACTCATTAAAGACTCATCAGTGTGAGTAGCTCCTAATTAAAGACCACCAATCTAAACTGCCAGACTTACCTTAGACACCATCCGATTAATTAGTTTTGATTTGATCCATCTAATAATTCAGGCTCGGCTACTAAGCCACAATCAAGATCCATTTGGTAAAAATATGGACTTGATCAATTACAACTATTAAGAATTGATCAAGAGAAGAATTAACCTAATCTAAATTAATAATTAATTAAATTTGATCAATTACTTTGTTCATCATATATATGATTTCTATCCCTAGATCTAACCCAGTTAATGAAGCCTAATCTAAGCTAATCATATAATCTCAAGGTTTATTAACATGGCCCTTAGATCTTTGATTCTCCAATCTAGATCTCTTGGTTTCATAGCTTAATTCTTAATTAAGTTTATGAACATTGAAACTCTTTTAATCTTGTAAAATAATTTTACATAATTTTATGCAAAAATATTCTACTCTGTAATTGGGGTCAACTCCTCTATGATTGGAGTCAACTCCTCACAGTAGGTCAACCCATAGGTTGACCTCTATGGTGAAATAGAGTGCTAAAAATTTTTGTCTGCAGTAAACGGATCGACCCCATCAAGATAAGGGTCGACCCCCAGGGACTGGGGTGGACTTGAACAGGAAAAATGGTGATTCCTACAGGCATGCTAGCAATAATTGCAGAATTTTAGACTTTCTGATATTTGCATAAAATCCAATAAAATCAATCGTAAATCAATTTTAGATCTCATTTAAACTTATTTATGATTCCAGATTTTATTCTTAATAATTAGATTCATCTTTTTATGCAACTTTTGTATCCAATACAAACAATCATAGGGTTTCATAAATCTAGGATTTTGTAAAGAAGTAAGTTTTAATCCTTTTAAGTTTCTTCTTCATAAAAAAATCACAGTGGCACCACCACATACCACAAGAGAACCCTATTAAATAAGAAGAGAGGGCCTTTAAACCCTTCTTTCTCTTATGACTAGATGGCCTGGTGATTTATCCAATCCAAATACTAAGTTATAAGAAAATAAATTGATCTAATTATATTTCAGATCTGATTAAAAAATTTTAGATCATATCTAAATCAGATCTTATGCATCTCATGCATCAAAAATTCAGATTTTAATAGCTACGCATGCATATTATTGTTCCTATTGCTGCTCGGAGCCACAGCCGTAGATCCGATCTCTTACATGAACCTGGGTGTTAATCCAGAAAACTAAAGAAGATCTAAGAAAGAAGAGAGAAGCTTGGGTTTTGGTATTGGAACCAGAGAGAAGAGAGAAGAGAGTTAAGAAAAAAAGCTCAATTATATTTTTTTCTATTTGTAAAAGTTACAATATCCTGATTTATATACCCTAGAGTTCCCACATCAATCCTAATAAACCCAGCTCAAAAACTTTCTTAGGCTAATCCAATACATGAAAGCACTCACCGAGCCCAAGTCTCACATGCTCTCATCCTCTAGATCTAATCACAATCCATACATGAATTAGCCCTCTTAAGACCTCTCAAATCATGCCTTAAGACCCCTAGGATCAACCCAGACCCTAGGCCAAAATAGATCCTCGTATAACTATGCCCATGCATTGAGCTAGCTTAGTCTCAGCACTGAGCCGGCTAAGTTTCACTGGATTGACTCAGTCTGAAACTAAGCTAGCCCAGTTCTATGCCATGCCGGCAGTCTTGAAATTTGATCTTTCTATTTTGCCTATGCTCTAAGACTTCGCTGATCCAGTTTTGGACTGAGCCGACTAACCTGCAGAAAATCTTTCTTCTACAATCTTGATTCTTCAGCTTTGACTTCTTGCTCCACCTTGAATCCTAAGTTTCTGAAGCACCAACCAAGCCCCTTAAGGCTCTCAATACCCAAACCTCAAGCCCATGAAGAGCTACATGCCACCTCCATCTTAGGATAACTCCTATCCTAGTCCTAGGACCACACCTATCCTAGCCTCCTCGGAGCCCTCACCCTGGCTCTGCCCATGGCCTCCCAAGGCTTGAGAGCACCACACCATCTACAATCTCCACCTTGGTATGCCCAAGCCTTGGCACACCTGACAACATCCTCCTGCACAATCCTATTATCCCTACATATCCTGATAGCCTCTCATGCTCACTTTACCACTATCATTCTTCTTCAACTACTGAGCTTTCTTTGAAGCCTTCTGGATGATAGCCTCCACCATTAAAGTCCTTAGCTTGTTTCTCTACACCATCTTTGGAGTTGTAGGTATCCTTCTGCTTGATAGCTGCATCACTTATCCAAAACTTTCCTGGAGATCATGCAATGTTCCTTTACTGGCACTTGCCACATATCCTGATGCTCCACCTGACACTGGCCCCTCAGAGCCACATCTATCTTCCTACATAATTTTCTCTACCTGGATCTGTACAGCCCTGGTACTGGTGTTGGGATATAGGTCCTTCCTCTGCACCCTCCTGCTCTAAACCCGTATCATAGCTTCCTTCGGTGCTCCACCTGAAACTAAAGTCCTCCTGATGCCATAGAAGCCGACTCTATCTCTGAGTCCTCCAAGGCCAACCATCCAATGCTGCACTATTGGGCCTACCATTGTACCTCGAATACTGTCGCTGATCCTTCAGACCCTCTGCACTCTGTAGACCTATCCAAAATTATCTCAGATACACTGCATCCTATGGGCTCCTCCAAGACCGCTAAGATTTCATTCGAATCTTCACTTTCAGCGACTATGCTGATGGAATCCGAACTTTCTCCTTCCTTGCCCTTCTTCCAAAGTGGACATTCTTGCTTAAAGTGCCCTACTTCTCCACACTTGAAGCATCTCTTTGATCCTTTACTGCCCCTCTGTTCATCCTTTTTCTTTTCTTTTCTGTGCTTCTCTAAAACTACAAGACTCTTCTGAAAAATCTTCCTCTTCATCATCCATTCTCACTGCTCGTTGGATCTGAGCACTAATACGATCTCCTCGTACACCAGTGTCTCCTTACCATATAGAAAAGTTGTCACCAATGGATCGAAGCTTTCGGATAGCGAACACAGTAACAATAGACTCTTGTCCTCCTCTTCTAAATCATCCCCTATATTGAGCAAGTCCATGCTTATCCGATCGAACCGCTGAATATGCCTCGCAACATTCTCGTCCTCCTACATCCAAAAGCTATACAGTTACTTCTTCAACATCAATTTGTTGTACATGTTCTTCCTTATGTACAACTGCTGCAACCTCGACCATAATCCCTTAGGTGTTCTCTCCTCCAACACACCATACAAAATCTCATCCGCCAAATAAGCCCTAATCGTGGTACATGCCCTTTTCTCCAAGGACATCCACTCCTTATCTGTGATCTCCTTTAGCCTATCTTTTAAGGTAAAATCCAACCTCATCTGAACCAGCAGATCCTCCATCCTTACTATCCACATCGTGAAATTTTTCTTTCCATCAAACTTCTCTAATCCTACCTTTAACCCATTATTTTTCACGATCAATGCAAATCAAATAACAACAAATAGGTAGATCTGAGAAATATCTTGACTAGGGATGGTGGACAGCAGTCCTATGATCTCTTTCTTTCTCACAAAGCCTAGAGAAAGTCTTTAGATCTGAATCTCGCTACTGATCTCTATTGAAAATTGATCTTCTTCCTCCTTCATGCTCAACCTTGCTCTGATATCAATTATTGTTCCTACGACTGCTCAGAGCCACAGTCATAGATCCGATCTCTTGCATAAACTTGGGTGTTAATCTAGCAAACCGAAGAAGATCTAAGAAAGATGAGAGAAGCTAAAATTTGGTATTGAAACTAGAGAGAAGAGAGAAAAGAGTTAGGGAGAAAATTTTAATTGTATTCCCTTCTATTTGTAAAAGTTACAATATCCTGATTTATATATCCTAGAGTTTCCATATGAATCCTAGTAAATCCCAGCTCAAAAACTCCATTAGGCTAATCAATACATGAAAGCACTCACCGAGCCCAAGTCTCACATGCTCTCATCTCCTAGATCTAATCCCAATCTATACATGAATTAGTCCCCTTAAGACCTCTCAAATCAGGCCTTAAGACCCCTAGGATCAACCCAGACCCTAGTCCAAAATAGACCCTTGCATAACTCTACCCGCGCATTGAGCTGGCTAAGTTTCACTAAGTCAGCTCTGTCTGAAATAAAGCCAACCCGATTCTGTGCCATGCCTATAGTCCCAAAACTCGATCCTTCTATTTTGTCTGTTCTCTGAGACTTAGCCGACCCAATTTTGGACTGAGCCAACTAACCTACAAAAAAAAAAAAAATTATAGTCTTGATTTTTTGACTTTGGTTTCTTGCTCCACCTTAAATCTCAGATCTTCGAAGCACCAACCAAGCTCCTTGAGGCCCTTAATACCCAAATCTCAAGCCTGTGGAGAGCTACATGCTGCCTCCACCCTAGGATAACTCCTGTTCTAGCCCTAGGACTACACCTATCCTAGCCTCTTCGGAGCCCTCATCCTGACTTCATCCGTGGCCTTCCAAGGGTTGGGAGCACCACACCACCTACACATATCATATCATATGAGGAATAAGATGCTCTGATATCACTATTGAAGAAGCATGGGGGTTTCATGCATGATTTTCAAAAATTTTTTTAAAAATATAGCAATAAAAGACTTTAGATTAAATTTTTTAATCTAAACATGCATTAGATCTAATTTATAAACACCCTTTACTATGACCTATGGTATGATATCATATATATATAATCTGAAATAAAAAAGTATGAGATCGAATCTCGTACCTGAACTTGATGTGAAATGATTGTTGCTTGTGTAGATCACGTTCATTGCTTCAGTCATGCACATGAACAGCCTCTAAAGGTATTCATGTCCCGATCTATCAACTTTCGAAGTGCTAGCTCCTTGCAAAAACTTTTTTAATGGCTAAACAATAAAGAAAGAGAAGAATAGTTTGTAATCAGAGAATAGTCTTCTCTTGTTTCTCTCACAAAACCCTAGCCTCTCACCCAATAGAGGAATAACTTCCTCTAGTTTTCACATGCTAAGGGACAATCCCCAAAGACTTACACCTAGAGACTCTTTCTCTAGTTGCTTACGCCCAAAAGCACTCACAAAATTCTGATGTTCTTTGTCTTACAAAGGGCTGAATATATAGGGTGCTGAAATATAGAGTTGAAGGTTGGAATGAAGTCTAATTCATAACCTTTTTGAATTGAAACTTTTCAAATCTTAATCCTAACTAAGAGTGGGCGGCAAAGAGGGTGTCAGTATCTAGGTTTCACATGCACAACCACATTGTGCATGGAGAATAGGGGGTGGAAACTAGGGCTAGGGGCAAGGGATGATGCAATCTAATTGGACTCTTTGATTCTCATCTAATTTAGTTCAAATCAAATTAACTTTGATTAGAGCCAAACATATGAGTTAACCTAATCTAATTAGGCTCTTAATCTCTTGATCAAATCAAGGATTAATTGAGTCCAAGATCTGATCAAATCAAAATCTCATCTTTCTTAGTAATTAGATCATCTAATAACCAAATTGGGTCAAACATAATTGAATCTAATTCATATAGTCTTGATCTAATCCTCATAACTCAATCAAATTGAGTCAATTAATAATTTTATTATTAATTAATATTTTTTAATTTATTATATTAGATTAATTATCAATCATATTGATAATTACATCCTTCAATGATTCATAATCATTGATCAGCCACCTAATCAAATTGAAACTTTTGTATATGTGATCCTATAGGTTCGAATATTAAGCTGGTAGCATAGAAATAAGCTTTCTGTACTAATCGAAGTGATCATCTAGCCATGGTATCCGATGATTGGATAGATCCAAATATAGCGAAGCAACATTCATAACCTACTAGAATATGGTTGCTATATAATTCATCCCCTTGAACAATAATTCTCAGAAAAATATCAGAGTTTACTGTCAACTCTTGATCAATAATCTTTATAGTGTCTCAACCTACTCAATTTTGTAACTCCTCATAAGGACTACCTTGGCTAAGATTTTGCTAACTTGAGACACATTGAGACATTCTCTTCAATTTTACTTGGAGTGATCAATTTTCATCTTAACTCATACACTGATTTAACAAGTACTTGACTGCACCTAGAAATCTTTCATCATCAAATTAGAAATTCAGATAGTCTAATAGTAAAGTACAGTGAGTTACATATAAGTCATCATGATCATCTCAAGTCAAAGGGATACTTATATCCATATTCTCTTGAATAACACTCTTGATAGCAGAGTGCTCTGGAATGGTCACGTTCAGTGTAGATCACATTCCATCTGTAAGCCATACCAATGTCAATACACTTCTTCGTTAAGAGGACAATCAATTTATATAGCACACAATCATCTATACTTTATATAAATATTATTCTTATTAATATTATATCATTTGGTCATAAATAAGTTTAAGAACCACATGATAAATCCTCCTTTATTACTTTAGATGTAGTTCTAAAGACTTTCTAAAGGAAAAATTTAGGATTTGCAAGATTTATTTCAAAACTTTTTTAAAATAAAATAGTGAAAGCTATAGATTAATCCTATTAATCTATAAATAATATAAAAATTTATAGATCTAGGATCTAATGATATGATTCATGCATACATATTAATCTAAAAATTAAATATTAAATAAAAATAAGGATTTGATCATATCAACATCAAACTAAAACTAGATGTAATCTAGTGGAAGAAAGAGATCATTTCTCTTTTACCTTTTGCAAGTCGGGATCTTCACTTGCTGATCTGAGGCTGAGATTGTCACTTTGAGCCGCATACACATCCAGTCTCTACAAAAAGTCTACACAAAGCCTCGAACTTGATCCGAAGTCAGCAACTGAAAATCAGCATAGTGTGCTAGCACTGTGCTGAATCATTTTTTATGGTAGATCATGAATCTCCTTCTTTGAATAACTTGGACTCTATAAGGACTAAAGGAGGAGAAGGGAGGATCTGATAGAGGCCATCTTCCTTATGTTTTTCTCTCAAAAAGGTGGTGGAAGAAGGAGAAAAATAAAATCCTAGAGAAGACCCTTCTTTTATATTTCTTTCTCTCACCTAGACACAACAACTTGTGTCTTTACAAAGTCCCATGCCCTAGACCCCTTTGAGCCCAAGGTTCCCATGCCCCAACCTTCTCTCTTTGATGTATTTGTTGTAGAAAAACCAAGCCCAAAGACCCTTTAAATAGAGAGATAATCAAGAGTCCTTATTTAGGTCAAAAACCTAGAAAAGTATATTCAAAAAAGATAAGGATTGTTGGATGCCTCCATATTTTGTGGCATGGAATCCTAGGAAGTGGTGCACAATCCTTTCTCTTTCACCCATGAAAAAATCAGAAAAGAATCAGATATATTGGTACCACAAGAGGATAAGGAAAATTATGTTGTCAAAATCTATCCAATAGAATCCTAGGGCCTAGGTCAAAACAACTTGTTTGATTTGACCTGGTCCACAACTAATTTCCTTCTAAGAATCATAGAGGGCATAGGGGCATGTGAACACTCTCTGGGTATGAGTGGTTCCATGCAAAAAATCAAGGAAAAGGGCATGGGAGGCTAGGTGGTGCAAGGAGAGAGAGTCCTAGTTAGAGTAGGACTCCTTGTTTTGACTTGATCCAATTAATTTTTGAATCTAATTAAATCAAAACTTGTGCAATTCAATTAAGAATAATCTTAGTTCAACTAAGAGGCTAATTAAATTAGATTAAATTAAATTTAAATTTAATTTAAATTCTAATCAAAATACAAATTATGTGCACTCAAGTCATAATTGAATAGGGATTTGTTCTCCCTTGCAATTTGCTTATCCCATAAACTAATTAGACTTAATCTAATCAAGCCCAAATTAAATCTAATTGAATCACATTTAATTAGACTTGATCTTAGTCTTATTGCTCAATTAAATTAAATCAATTAGTAATCTGTTTGCTAATTAATCCTCCTGCAGTACTTGCATTAGGTCAAACATCAATCATATTGATTATTTGGTCTTAGAACGATTCTTAATCATTGATCAACCATCCGATCAGATTGAGACCTCTAATATGTGTGACCCTATAAGTTCAAACCTAAGCTGGTACATAAAAATAAATTTTTATACTAATCAAAATAATCATCTAGCAATGATACCTAATGGCTAAATAGGTCGAATGTATAAAGCAACACTCTTAGAACCCATGTGGATATGATTTTTGCATAATTCATTCCCATAACCATAAATGCTCATAGGACAACTCAAGGTTTAACTATCAACCTTGAATAGATCATCCACATTGTATTTCAAAATATCAAATCCATCACATAGATTATCCTGGCCAAGGTTTTGCTAAATTAAAATACAACTATGCATCATCTCTAAATTTTTGGAGTGGTCAATTCCATCTTGATCACTCACCGACTTCTCAAGTACTTGACTATGCTCAAAAATCTTCCATCACTGAATTAAAAATTTAGGTAGTCCGGCATCAAAGCATAGTAAGTTGCTTGCAAGCCATCATGATGATCTTAGGTTGAAGGAATACTTATATCCATATCCCATCAGAGCAATTTTTAAAAGCAAAATGCTCTAGAGTTGGTCATGTTCAGTGATGATATTCCCTACATCTCATCTATATGTCATACTAGTATCTCTACACTCCTTGGTTAAAAGAACAACCAACCCATATGGCACACAATGACCTACACTCAATAAATGTTATCGTCCTAGGTAATAACATATCATTTGATCATAAATAGTTTAAGGACTAATTGATAAATTCTTTCTTTATCAAATTTAAATAGTTCTAAGGACTTTATCACAACACAGAAGTTCATTAGAAGATATTCATTTATGATGAAAAATATGAAAATAAACTTTTATTCACTAATAAATTATTTACATCTATAAAATAGCACAATAATCAACAGACTGATGATTAGCTTTGAGATATATTTTCCAACAACTTTCACTTATCCTAAAGCTACTCGATATAATATCTAATATCCATCTTTGACTTGTAGTGGTCGAACTACTTTACCGCCAAGGCTTTAGTGAAAGGATCGGCTAGGTTCTCCTTTTCATTGATCTTCTGAAGGTCAACATCACCTCGATCCATGATCTTTCAAATCAGATGGTAGCAATGCAGTATGTGCTTCGTCTGCTGGTGTGCCTTCGATTCCTTCATCTGACCAATGGCACCAGTGCTGCATAGTAGAGCAGGATCGGATCATCTAAGAGGGTGCTACTCCAAGCTTAGTGATAAACTTTTTCAGCCACACAACTTTCTTCGTAGCATCTAATACCACGACGTACTCCATCTCGCATACTAAGTCTACCATGGTATGGTGCTTAGAACTCTTTCAATAGATGGTTGCATCATTTAAGATAAAGATATAACCCAACATGCATCTATTATTATCATGATCAGATTGAAAACTAGAGTATGAAAATTCCATAAGTTTCAAATCTGACTCACTATATCGGATCGCCTTAATGGTGTAGGTATACTGGGCTTGGCTACTGATGTCAGCTTTTCTACCTGTTGAACTTTCTCAAGTTCAACCTTAGAAGTAACAGTTCTTTTACTAAGAAACTTCTTTTTTAAAAAGATTATCCTATTACTAACGAACATATTTTATTCTTCAGCATGGTAGAAATAGTAACCCCTAGTTTTTTTGGGTATTCTATAAATATACACTTATTGGATCAGGGTCTGAGTTTATCTGTATGCAAATGTTTGATGTAGACCAAACAACCCCAAATTCGAAGGTGAGAGAGTATAGGCCTACGCCTAGTCCATATCTTATATGAAATATTTACAACAGATTTACTCAAAATATTATTCAATATAAAATATGCAGTCTCAAGAACATAACCCCAAAATAAAATAAGTAGACTAGCAAACCCCATCATAGATCGAACCAAATCCAACAAAGTTTGATTCTTCCTTTCTGATACACCATTATGTTGTGGTGTCCTTAAAGGAGTCCACTATGCAAGAATTTTATTCTCTTCTAGATATGTCAAGAACTTACTGGATAGGTATTCACCTTCTCGATCTGATCAAAATATTTTAATACTATTTTAGTTTATTTTTTTACTTTATTATGGAATTGTTTGAATATTTTAAATAATTCAAACTTATATTTCATAAGATAGACGTATCCATACCTAGATAGATCGTCAATGAATGTAATGAAATAGTGATAGTGAACGTAATGAAATAGTGATATTCATCTCTGGCACTAGTGTTCATTGGTCCATATATATCACTATATATGAGACTTAAAACTTCACTAGCTCTTTCATCCTTTTTAGTAAAAGATAATTTTGTCATCTTTCCAAGAAGATAAGATTCACAAGTTGACAATGATTCACAATCATCAATATGGAGAATTTTCTCTTTGGCTAACCTATTTATCCTATTTTTGTTAATATGACCAAGCCTACAATGCCAATGGTAGGCATCAATGACATTATCTAATCTAAGTTATTTATTAGATGTGTACAATATTATACCCACAAGCTGCGATAAAATGTAAATGTCATTTCTTTGCTTTCCATACATTATTATAACATTATTCATAATGATATCACAATAATCTTTCTTTATTGATAAATAACAACCATCTTTAGCCAAAAGGCCAATAGAGATTATATTCATCAAAAAAGAGAGACAGCAGTGACAATCATCTAAAGAAATGATATTATCATTGAAAATAAGTTAAACTATTTTCAAAACTAGAATTGGAATAGATCTTTCATCTCTAATATTCAAAAATCGCTCATTATTCTTAAATTTTTTACTAACTTAAAGTTCTTGTAATGAATTGCAAATATGAACTGAACTTCTGATATCCAATATCTAGATAGTATTATCACAAATAAAAAAAAATTATAAGATATTATCATATAATATTCTTGATTAGTAACTCCTTACTCTTTTCACTTGTTCAATCTATTAGGGTCATAGAAAATAAGATACTGAGGACAGTTTCTCTTCCAGTGCCCTTACTTCTTATGGTAGAAGCACTCTATTTGATTTGGGTCGATCTTGAATCTTTTGTTTAGACTGGGCATAGAAGCCCCAGCATGAACCTCTTGATGCTATTGAACAATGTTCAACTTCTGATACTCATTATCAAAGTTGGGTCACATAAGTATGTCACTGTCTAATAGTGAATAGAGCAACTAGAATTCGGCTTTAACTACATAAAGGAGAACCTAAAATCTAATGAATAAATAATTTATTAAGCCTTAAGATTTGAACTTTAATCAAAAGATTCTTTCACTATTTTATATGAATTGGTAGCCTCTACCTTCAATTCGAGGAATTATCCTAATTCTTTAGTAGGTACTAAAATCCACATAGACTACATATGGGTCTGAGAAAAGCTTTGGCTAATCCGTATACATCTATGGGTAGGTTCTTAACTAATTTTTTTTAAATAATTTTTAGTATTAGGTTTTGCTCTAGATATCTTTTCAGTAGGCTAAGGCCTTCATTGAAAATTTTGATTAGGTCTAACCATTAATATGATTAAGTTTGATGCATCAAATAAACGATGACCAGGCTTGAGGAAAGCTCTAACTAACCTGATCGTCGCTCAGAGAATATGACCTAATCATCATATGATGAATGATAATTTTAATATCTTAATGAACACCAGGCGAAGGTACCTCTAATGTCCATCTAGACTATTGGATCCATTACCATCCATCTTAATGGCATCTTAATGGGAGGCTATGATCTAATTATCACCATAGATATTTTATTTTAAGAATCTAATAATTTTAGAGGATTTGATTAATTTATTTTAGAGAAGAGAGTTAGAAAAATTAGCTAATCATGATCCTCTCACTGACTTCATCAGCTAATCATGATCCTCTCACTGACTTCACTAAGTCAGATTAATAGAGACCATAAATAGGCTGGTCTAGGGGTACCTAAATCAGTCACGCTGATTTACCTAACTAACATGGGTTAGCTCAAATTATCAAATGATCTGATCAAAACATAACTTCACCGAGAAGGCCAAGTGAGGTCGGTGGGAGGGATATGCTATTAACTCATCAAAAATCAAATCAGTGTAAGTAGCTCTCAATTAAAAAACATCGATCATAAATTACCAGACTTTTCTTAGACACCAACTGATTAATTAGTTTTGATTGGATCCATCTAACAGTTTGGGCTAGACCACTTAGCCAAGAATCAAGTCTATTTGGTTCTTATTAAAAATATGAACTTGACCAACTACAACTATTGTAATTGACCTATAGAGATCTTGACCTAATCTAGGATAATATTGAAAGAAAATCCTAATTTCCTGAACCAGATTTATTCAGATCTGATCGGATCAAGAGATACATTTCAAAAAAAAATTTCTTTGATCTAAATCAGATCTGAGATGTTTCAGATTTGATTTTTATTATTCTAATAATTAAAATAAAATATAGATAAATTAAATTAAATTTAATTTATCTTGATGTAGAGTGATTCTATTATCCATTGATGATCCTATAAGCAGCGAAAGGTTCTGGATATAGCCACGCAAGTGCCTGATCTCTACCGATATCCACTCAGATTGGATCTGGAGATCCTCTTCTTCTCTCTCACATCTCCAAAAATTAGATCTGAATCTGATTTGGAGGATCTTCAAAATAGCTTTCGAAGATCATTAGTTGTCCTTTGCAGCAGCGCAGCCTTCTAGCTTTCCATCGCCTTTCTCTCGCCTAGATTGCACCAACTGAGATCCCAAACTTCTTTGGGTGTGGAGAGGAGAGGAAGAAGATGAACTTAGCATGGAGGAGGAAGAGAGAGGCATCCTTATGGCATTGTGAATTCAATTGCTTTTTGAGTTGGGCGTAGGGTCTTATTTATAGACTAAGCATGATCCAACTCCTCTTCATCCCAACCAATCACAATCCTTTGTGAAATTAGATCTAAATCTGATTGGTGGGAATAGAGTCCCTTGGATTCATCCTTAGATGGTGCCTAAGATCAATCAAAGTTGGTTCTTAGAAGGAGTCTAATCGGAATCCAAAAAGAAGATAGAGTCTCTATCCAACAGAAACTCCTGGGTGCCTCAAACTTTGACGCATGCCACCCTTGGCATGCACCCTCCTCCTTGCCAGGTTCTGATAGGGGGACATGCCCCCACCAGCTCTCCAATAGGTGCGTGACATGTGGATAGAAGTCAAAGTGTCAATGGTCAACATTTGACCAGTCAAAGGTCAACTTTTGACCAAAGTCAAAGGATAAGAAATGGCAGGTGACCAAAAATGGTAGGTATTATCTTACAAAATAAGACAATTCTTTTCTGATCTGGACAAGGCTCCTAGTCAGACCAAGTGAAGGCCTCTGATCGAGCACAAACTCCTTTGGCTCAGTCAGGACAACTATTTATGATAGTAAAAGAAGAACGTTAGGTTCAATCGAGTGCTAGCACGATTTTCTTGAACCTAATTGAATCTCATTCAGATCAATTGAACTAGATCAGTTCAATTGATGATCACCAGATTCAAACCCTTGTTTGTGTGACCCAGTTAGGTTCAGTTCTGTATGGTAATGGGATATGTCATGATCTCTATCATCGACATCATCGAAACTCCTTTCGATGGATCAGAACTCTTCTGATTCGAACAGCTAGAATGATCGATCATCTAAATCATTCTAATTGCTCCCAAAATCCACCAGTGACACCTAGCAGTATATGGTGGCAACCCATCAGAGCTGAATGCGAACCTCTTGGTGCAGCTACCTGTGTGATTAAGTTCTTCTATCTTGAGCCCCGATCAGATTAGGGTTAAGGTGAACTCGTCAAACCCTAGTTTCTATCATATGATGTAATCATTCGATTCAAGTCCGATGTGAAAATCTAAATAGAAACTCTTTCTATTATTTCACTCTGCCATGGCCATGGGCTTCTGGACTTGATTCTCATGATCATCATAGGGCTGCTCCTCTACCACCGAGGTAGATAGATTCCATCTTGATGCAATCCAGTTCCTACAATGAACATGCTATAGCCAACATACACCTCAGGATTCCGAATGGCTAGGAGACCGAGTTATGGTGTAGTCAAACTATAACACCCTCAAGGTGAACTACCGATGCACCTCAGGTCAAAGAACCAGACACACCACTGCAGCATCGAGTCAGTCATTGACGAGAAGGTAGACTTCCTAATGACTACTCGAGGTGGTCACGCTCAGTGCCCTCGTTCTCTAACGAGTACCTGTACTCTCGCTCCGGTGTCTCCACACCGTAGACTCAAGACTCATCTACTAAAGAGAAGCGATTGTACACCAACCTTCCGGATCAATCACCATCCTCGTGATGATCCTATGGTCGGGAGCATTTTATGAGTTAATAATGATTATTCATGTCTTAAATTTTCAACTCTTGAAAATATGAATTATCATTACCATTAACTCAAAGGATGTATCACAGACACTAAATACACATATGTGATAGAAAATAACCCATTTTATTGATTATAGTCAAAATTATAATTTTGCCCCTAGAAGTGTATTACAAGTGTCAGCCAATTCTGGCTTCTAGGGCACATATATCTAACAATCTTCCCACTTATCCTAAAGCCAATTGGCTACAAGTCTAAGTCCCATCTTCTCAAGGTGGGCTTCGATCTTCTGCTGGCCCTAACGGCTTTGTAAGTGGGTCTGCCACATTATCTGTGGAGTTGACTCTCTTGACCTCGACGTAACCCTTCTCGAGGTAATCGTGGATGAGGTGGTATCGCCGCTCAATGTGCTTGGATTTTTGGTGAGACCTCGGCTCCTTAGCAAGGGCTATGGCGCCATTGTTGTCGCAGTATAGAGGAATGGCATCTGATGGCATTACTCTGATTTCTGCAGCAAACTTCTTATACCAGAATGCTTCCTTCGCAGCCTCTGATGCAGCGATATATTCTGCTTCCATGGTGGAATCTGCTATCATAGTTTGCTTGGAACTCTTCCAGCTGACAGCACCACCATTGCACACAAACAGACTTCCAGATGTCGACTTTCGATCATCTACATCGGACATGAAATCCGAGTCTGTGTATCCCTGGACTTGGAGTTCTCCATTACCAAAGACCAACATCATATCCTTAGTTCTTCTCAAGTACTTAAGGATACATTTCACAGAAGTCCAGTGTTCTTCACCTGGATTTGACTGATATCTGCTTGTGACACTCACAGCATGGGCTATATCAGGTCGTGTACATAGCATGGCATACATGAGGCTCCCTATTGCAGAAGCATAAGGGATCTTGCTCATGCGTTCTATTTCCTCAGGTGTGCTAGGGCACATCTTCTTGGAAAGATGAATACCATGTCTGAAGGGTATTAATCCCCTCTTAGAGTTTTCCATACTAAACCTCTTTAGTACTTCCTCTATGTACATCTTCTGTGAAAGTCCTAGCATCCTATTCGGTCTATCCCTATAGACCTTAATTCCTAGAATAAAGGATGCTTCACCTAGGTCTTTCATGGAGAATTCCTTGGACAACCATATTTTGACTGATGTCAACATGGGAATATCATTCCCAATAAGGAGGATGTCATCCACGTACAATACGAGGAAGACAACAGCGCTCCCACTGACCTTTTTGAAAGACACATGGTTCCTCTTCATTTTTGATGAAACCAAACTTTTTGATCACATCATTGAAATGAGTGTTCCAGCTCCGAGATGCTTGCTTAAGTCCATATATGGACCTTTGCAGCTTGCAAACCTTGTGATCAGTATCACTGGATGTGAAACCTAGCGGCTGTTCCATATAGATATCTTCCTCAAGATATCCATTTAAGAATGCCATTTTCACGTCCATTTGCCATATTTCATAATCGAAATAGGCTGCAACGGCAAGCAATGTGCGGATGGATTTTAGCATAGCCACTGGGGAAAAGGTATCCTGATAGTCAATGCCTTCGCGTTGACTATAACCTTTTGCCACTAGTCTAGCCTTGAATGTCTCCACATTCCCATCTGCACCAATCTTTCTCTTGAAGATCCATTTACACCCAATAGGTACTATACCTTCTGGTGGATCTACCAAGGTCCAGACTTGGTTTGAGTGCATCGAGTCAATTTCTGACTGCATTGCCTCTAGCCATTTCTCGGAGTCGATATCTGATATCGCCTCGTTGTAGGTTTTGGGATCATCACCATGAGCACCATTACCTACGAGGAACATTTTCTCTACTTTCCTCTGAAATAATACCTAAGTATCTTTCAGGGGGATGGAAAACTCTTTCCGATCTACGAGGTGGAGGAGGTAGTGTTCTTATTGGCTCAACCTGATTTGGTTCCAATTGGTCCTTAGCTCGTTGTACTTGTGAGACTTTCTCATCAAGCTTAATCTGCTTTCCAATGCCGCTATCTTGAATAAACTATTTTTCAAGAAAGATGGCATGTCGACTCACAATCACATTGTGGTCTTCTGGAATGTAGAAATAGTATCCTAATGACTCTTTAGGATATCCTATGAATCGAGCTCTGAAGGACCTAAACTCTAACTTGTCCGCTTGTTGTCTTTTGACTTGAGCCGGACAACCCCAAATTCTGAGATGACTCAGACTTGGTTTCTTACCGTGCCATATCTCATACGGTGTGGTAGGAACGGTTTTAGAGGGAACCCTATTCAGTAGATAAATTGAAGTTAACAATGAAGTGTCCCCAAAGAAAATCAGGGAAGGTCTGTGAAGCTCATCATGGATCGAACCATATCCAATAGAGTCCGATTTCTCCATTCTGAAACCCCGTTGAGTTGAGGTGTTCCTGGTGGAGTCCATTGAGAGACTATGCCATTTTTCTTAAGATAGTCTAGGAATTTTCGGCTAAGGTATTCACCTCCTCGATCTGATCGAAGAACCTTAATGGGTTTTTCAGTTTGTTTTTCTACTTCATGTCTGAATTCTTTGAACTTTTCAAAAGCTTCAGACTTGTGTCTCATAAGATACACATACCCATACCTAGACAGATCATCGGTAAAGGTAATGAAGTAGACAAAATTGCCTCTAGCCGGCACATCAAATGGGCCGCACACATCAGTATGTACTAGGGCAAGGAGATCTGTGGCCCTTTCCCCATGTCCAACAAAAGGGAGTTTAGTCATTTTGCCTTGAAGACAAGATTCACAAGTTGGATATGACTCGAAAGTCAATGGACTCAATAGCCCATTTTTCTCCAATTTGTTGATCCTATCTTCTGCTATATGACCTAATCTCAGGTGCCATAGATATCTATCGTTTGGACTATCCCTAGGTCGTTTGGCATTCACGTTTTGCTCGATAGTTAGAACAGGTACATCAATATGTAGCTGATAAAGACCATTAATAAGGAAAACCATTTGCAATTTTATTTCTTTCATAAAGAATGTTACAATGGTCCTTAAAGAAGGTAATCACATAGCCTTCTTAGTGCTAAGCATGAAACAGAAATCAAATTCCTGCTAGCTGCAGGCACATAATAACAGTCTTTCAAAACTAAGTCTAAACCAGATGGTAATCGAAGAGGGTATGTTTCCACGGCTACTGCAGCAACTCTTGCTCCATTACCGATGCGTAGGATCATGTCTCCATCCCTCAGCCTCCTGCTATCCTCAAGACCCTGCATGGAAGTGCACAGATGAGCACTAGAACCAGAGTCAAGCACCCAACTGGATGCAGAAGAAACCGTAAGGTTAGACTCAATAACGAGCATACCTCCAGAAGGACCTTCCTTCTTGTTCTTCAGGGTGGCCAGGTAAGTAGGGCAGTTCCGCTTCCAATGGCCGTCGCTGTTGCAATGGAAACACTTTCCTTTGACATCGGCCTTCTTCTTCGGCTCTGCCTTCTTCTTCTTTGATCCTTCCACCTTTTGCTTTTTCACAGACTTCTTTTTCTTTTCATAAGACTTTCTTTTGGAAGAAGTCCGTTCCATAGCAAGAACTGAGCCTTTAGAACCTTTCATAGAAAGCTCAGCGGTAACCAGCATATTCATTAATTCGGCCAAGGAATTTTGAAGTTTATGCATGTGGTAATTCATGATGAATTGCCCATATGCATCAGTCAAGGATTGCAGAATAATATCATTCTGCAGATCCAAGTCTAACTTCACACCGAGCTTCTCAAGCTCTTCCATGTCCTTGATCATCATCAGACAGTGATCTTGGACTGACTGCCCATCACGCATCTTAGCCTTAAAAAGTCATTTCGTGACTTGATACTTGGCTGCGCGACTCTGTTCACCAAACATCTCCTGCAGGTGAGCCAACATTTGGCGAGCAGTCCCGATATCTTCATGTTGGCGCTGGAGCTCATCAGACATCGAGCCCAACATGTAATATCTGGCCTTATTATCTTCGTCTATCCATTTTTTCAGAGACGCTCTCTGTTCAGTGGATGGATGGACTGGTAAGGTGGGAGGGTCCTGGTCCAAATACATGGGTTAACTTCTCAGAACCCAAAATTATTTTGTAGTTCCTGAGCCAATCTTTATAATTGGGTCCAGTCAGTCTATGTGTGTCCAGGATACGTGCCTAATGGGTTGGACGCAGACATTTTCCTGTAGAGAGTCAAAGATTCTAGTTAGATACTGTAATTTATGACTTGACCAATTTATTTAGGAAATTTTATTTTTAAACAAATTAGCTCCCACTATTTTCTCGGATCCCTACACTCCCTCTGTAGAGATGCGAAAATCTCCATGATTAATGATTTCTAGTGGGTGGTGCGGTCTCACCAACTGACTCATCACCTCACCTAACAGTTATTGGTGATGGGTTAGCCAATGAGTGAACAACTCTTGTTCAATGATTCTCTAATCATGGTGCACCCAAACTTGGTCTCTAATTCATGAATCTCACCGTATCCAAAATATTGATCCACTCCTTAGTTAAGTCAGACCCACCATTTGCATAGACTGGTTCCTAATTGAGTCTCTCACCGTATCCAAAATATTGAGCCCAACTCATCCTCCAGCCCATAGCATCCAATGCCTAATAGACATGGTTGCATCTTTCCGGTGCAACTGAGCCACTGTATCCAGTCGAGAACAATCAACCCCGGGAAGGGCCCGCACATCTACAATGGTGGAAGACCTCAGACTTAATCTTTTCTTAGGGAGAATTGATTCAGGTCTCATTAAACTAGACTTGTCATAGTCATAACAATTATGACTAACCTAGTGGCATGGGTTAGCTCGGATTATTGACCACCTCAGATCAGAACTGTGTCAACAGATATGGCCAGGTAAGTGAGACCGGTGGAAGGAATATGCCATTAACTCGTACAAGAATGCATTCAGGATCGAGTAGCTTCCCAATTAAAAACCAGTCGGTCGTATGTGCCAAACTTACCTTAGACACCAAATTGTTGAGTCAGAACCAATTGGGTTAGCCTACAATCCAGACTCTAACCTCTGAGCCTAATTAGGTCTTGCTTGATCGTGACTCGATCTTGACCCAGACTTAATCCTATTAGGCTGGTCAATTTAAGCATTGTTGATCCCATCTAACCAACTCTTGATTCGGTTTGATCAACCGCTTAGACCTAATTGAGCTACCCAAGCCCGAACCCAGTATTATGAATATGTCTTAGATCTAAAATTCTCAATTTTAGACCTAATTAATATTTCATAAATCTTAATTCTTAATTAAGTAGGGTTCATAAACAAAATATGCACAATAAATCCTAGGGTTTCAGGATCTAGGGATTTTGCAGAAAGTAAGTTTTGGGATTTCTGATTAAGGACGAACACGCAGCACCCCTACACATCATAAGAACACCCCATCGAATGGGAAGAGAGGGCCTTTAAACCCTTCTTCATTCTTATGACCGGACGGCCAAGAGGAATGCCTTAATCAGGAACATGTAATACTACAAAACAGTTTTAGATCTATATCATATATCTCATATACAAATTAGATCTAATCATGGCATATTTTGCATACATCTCATGTATCAAATCATGCATATTTTCAGATCTAAATTATCTCATAATAATCTAAAAAATTAGATTTAAATTGATCTAATCAAAATAAATTCTAATCTAGACAATTATGTAGAACTATTCTACAACTAGTCTAGACATGCATCAATCATATCTCATATGATGTTAAAATTAAATAATTTTTATTTGCTATTTTTTAGATGTTATTATAATAATTATAATATCAAAAAATAGTAAATAAATAGATCTAAAATATGATTTAATCAAATTAAATTAAAACATGCAAGACTATTCTATAGAACTATTCTATTCTAGAACTAGTCATGCATATCTTCTAATCTTAGATCCAAATCATTTAATTTTAATTTTTTCTGATTTTAGATCTGATCACATCTCATGTGACATCTAAAATCACTTATTTTCTAATTAAAATAAATTTAAAATTAGATCTAAATACTTTAGAACCATGGCTCTGATACCAGTTGAAGGGAAATCCTGATTTCCTTCGGATCCAGGTTCGTTCAGATCTGATCAGATCAAGAGATATATTTTAAAAAAAATTTTCTTTGATCCAAATTAGATCTTGATATATTTTAGATCTAATTATTATTATTTTAATAATTAAAATAAAATCTAGATAAATTAAATCAAATTTAATTTACCTTGATTGTGGGTAATCCTATTACCCTGTTGATGATCCTGTAATGCAGCGGAAGGTTCTGGATCTAGCCACGCAAGCGCCTGGCCTCTACCGGATATCCACTCGGGTTGGATCTGGAGATCCTCTTCTTCTCTATCACATCTCCAAAAATTAGATCTGGATCTGATCTGGAGGATCTTCAAAACTCCTTTTGAAGATCAGCAGTTGTCCTTTGCAGCAGCGCAGCCTTCTTAGCTTTTGATCGCCTTTCTCTGATCTAGATCGCACCAACCTGAAGTCCAAAACTTCTTTGGGACGTGGAGAGGAGAGGGAGAAGATGAACTTGGCATAGAGGAGGAAGAGAGAGGCAGCCTTGGGGCAT